>JAWNNX010000118.1:0-106016 GCA_035044505.1 Zaprionus lineosus | reverse complement strand
TTGTTTAAAGATTCCACCATCTGTAAATTTCATTACGGCCTAGATGGAATAAGGAATCCTTCTGCGCTTTATTTAGTATAAAGATATTAAAATTAATCAGTATTATAATAGATGTTATAATAAGGACTGGCACAGGTGTCGCCTTTTTCAGGAAGGATTCGTCCCAGCGATCCGTATCACATTCTCAAGTCTTGAAAGGTCCTTCGTTCTTGGCAAAAGGAGTTTATGATAGTCCTAAAAAATCCAGAGCAAATTATGAAAGGATGTTTTCGAATATGAAGTATAACCATGTTGGGGCCGCATCATTTTAATATACTTAAAATAACAAAATCGAATCAGAAATATACTGTAATTTTTAAAATTTCACTTCAACTTTAAACTGTCTACTTTTGAAACATCAACACCAACAACGCCACCGACTTTTAGCGCGTTTCTTCGGCTTCTGCCAGTGCACATCGAAATCCTGATGGAAAACAAGTTTTTTATTGGATTGTAGCATGGATTTGGATAGGCTTTCATTGCATTTAAACCGGAAAAAAGCGCAGCCCATTAAGTTGCCATTGTTCATGCTTGATATATGCACCGATTGGATCTCTCCTCGCAGCCTCCCATCTGCAGCATTCCTAGACTTGGAGAATTGTTGAATACCTCGCCACAGCTGCTGCAAAGAACTTATTCCATATTGATTGTTAGTTTCATTATTTGCGAAATTAACTCCGGAAAGGCTTTTAGCTCCAGCTGTAGTCTCTGCCACTTGCTCAACGTCAAAGTTCGCTTTGGACTCGAATTTCACTGCTGCGTGGAAATTAAATCACATGATGTATACACAAGGTTGAAAAGTTAAAAATTATAAAATCATTAACAAAAGTATTACAAATATTCGACAATTGTTGTTTGAATTCCGTTTATACATTTATTTCATCAAATATGTGTTTTGTTTTGTTTTTTACTTTCATAATTTTATTTTCTTTTGAAACTGATATAGTTTAATATGTTTAATGTTTTTTTTTTTTGTTTTTTTTTATATTTTTGTGTTTGGTTTTCTTGAAGAACTCGCTCTATTTACGCATATATATATAAATATATGCCTTTTGCATTGAATTAATGTCTCTGTTTATGTCGGAAACAAGCATCCAGAAGTAGCTTTACGAATCTCGAGATGATGTCCTATTTCCATGTGCATATGTTACATAATTTGTAGATTCTGTTCATATATCATATATATGTGTATGCATACAGACGGAATCTACAAATGTATCTTTAAGCATGTATGTATATCGATGGTCACCATTTCGTATCTTAAGTGTGAGTGAGTGTGAGTGTGTGAGTCTGTGCTAGCTAACGCGTACATAAATTTTTGCTATTCCACATTATTTTCTTCATCATTTAATTTCAGCTTCAAGATTAATATTTAAATATATTCTTAGTTCAATTTAATAACTCGTTAACGATTTAAACAAATACGCTGTATATGAGCATTATATTTATGTTTGCAATTTTATGTGGGTTTCATTCAGGCTCTAAGGAGTGTGCTCTATTAATATATGGTAAATGAAAACCTCCTGCAAACTGTAACATTTTGCTAATGAAATGTCGTATATATAATATGTTGTGTATAGCATTAGTTTCGGTTATAAATCCATAATCAACTCAACAATAGCTACATAAATATATTTTAAAGTATGTGCCTAAAGACCCTTGCTGACATCCTGTCAATTCTGGTCTATCAAAGTCGCTATGTCTATGCAGTCAGCAGGGACTTTTTAAAGATTCGTTCATTCGTTTGGTAAAGTTATAGAGAGCTATAGCTGCTTATAGTTTAATGCAATAACAAGTATTGAGTAAATTTGATCATTTTGTGTACTGGTTATCATTTAGAAAGGCATTCGAGAGTGTTTAGATATTCATAGCATAGTTGCATATACGATGTATACATACATATTGTGTACATATACACTGCTTTGATCATTTAAGATTGACTATAACTCCAACTAGCAATGAACTGACAAACAGCATATAACCGACTACAACATAATATCGCAATATAGTATACATATATGAGATAAGTTAAAGTGGAATTATACAAGTTCTTCCTATCCAAAATTTATACAATATCAAGTTTTATACAATTCACAATAATTAACTTTTCTTTGCAAACAATTTAAACATCTCACATCTCATCAAACAAGAATTTAACTAATACAATTATGGCAGTTGATATAAGCGCTTATAGTAGATCACAAACAAAAAAAAAAAACAGAAATAATCTAAACAGGTAAATTATATTCATTTTATATAGTTTCGCAATTAATGTTGCTATTAGTTTTAGCAATACTGTTTATGTAGCCTCAGCTAGTAGAGTTCTCCGTAAAGATCTCCGTAGATGTCCATGTAAGTGAATGGTCGTTATGCTTAGTATTTAGATAACAATTAATATTAAATATTGGTAATAGAGCTATATATTTACTGTGTATATATATATATATACAAATACATTCGTATATTATTGGAAAACACAGAAAACCATCTTTATATATATATATATATGTATATTAAGGTAGTTGGTATATGATAAGGTTTTGTAGTTTTCTTTTGGGGGGAAAAAAATTATATATTATATTATAATATATTTGAGGCTTTAAACACATCTAATACAACAAAATTGTAACTGTTCTTTAATATTATTATGCATTTTATCATTTCCTCTAATGTATATGTATATATATATATATATATGTATGGTTTTTAATATGTATATAACTTGATTTCGATTTCAATTTGTAGTTTTTAAATGGTAATTTGATTGATTACAATTATGAGATTTAAAGTTACACATTTGATTTTATGAGTTGGAAGATATATATATATATATATATATATATATATATATTCATTTTAATGAACTCACTAAGCTGCGATACTAACTGTTCTTTGTGGCAATTTTAATTTCATTTTTCTCAGCATATTCATTATTTTAAAACGGAAAACTATAGCTACCTCTCGTACAGATCAAGCTTTTATAACTTTAAACAATTTTATGCTAATTTAAATATGGATAGTTAGGGTGTTTGGAAGGGACTATAGAATTTTTAGAATTTGCAAATTGGTACGTAAGTTTATGAACTTTGTTTTTGAAAGTTTGGTTATAACAATGACATTAGGCGCTTGGTGCTACTTATTTGTTTTTTGTAGATAAGTTTTTTTTATATAAACTAAAACAATTTCTTTACTAATTTAATTAAATTTAAAATATTATTTGTGTGAATAGGTAACTAAATGTACTTGATGACCTTTACTGAATGGCATTCATTCTCAGATGTTTTTGTTGTTGAAGTTGCTATAAAATTAAGGAAAATTTCTAACGTCAATTAGAGACCAAAACCGATGGCTCGTTATACATTTCCTGTGCGCAGCAGTACAAAAAGTAAGATTAAAGTTACAATTGATTAGTTTTTTCTGTTTTTCTTGTTTATATACAAAATAAACATGGATAATTTGTAATTAAAAATAGTTTTTGTAAAAAATTACACAAATAAATACAAATTTAATAGACTACACAAAATATACATGCATACAAATGCAAATCAATATCAATTATAGCTAAAGATTGGCTAACAATTTTACAAAGTGTGTTTTGGGAAACCTTTAGCTTAAAATTAAACAACTAAATAATAACAATTAACAGAATTTCATTTGAGGATTGATATTGCAACAAATTACGACTAAAAATTGTATGACATGTTGGAGTGGCGAGAACTAATTGGCGTTACTTATTCGATTTCAAGGGAAATTCAAAAAAATACAATAGTTTTGGAATGTGTGTGTTTCTATATGTGAAGCTTTGAAGAGAACATCAAAAGCATTCAAAATCTACTAATAAAGCATTGTCATGGTTGTATAGGTGGAACAGGGTATTGGGGCAAGTTACGTGAGATTCACTTTGATTTAGTGCTATTCACTTTTGCTGTCTTACCAGATGTTACAAATGGACCAACATAGTTGCTGGGAAACAATCCGGAGAGACCATTTAATTCGCCACGCCACCACTCTGGCTCATCCCGACCGAGAACACTAATGATATCATCTTTCTCGAACGATAGCTCATCATCATTTTGTGCTTTGTATGGATACAGGGCAATAACCTTATCTGCAGGTAAATAATTGTTAATAAGAATAGATACAAAATGTAATTAAAACAAACCCAAAATTTGTTCGGTCATTTCAATACGGCTGCCGGAGACCGGAGTATTACGTCCACTGTTGCGACCACCCTGCAACACCTTAACATAGGTTGCGGGAAACCAACCAATCTGTCGCCGTCTGCCCTTGGCTTGCAGTTCGCCTTCCCACCATCCGGAATCGGTCTTCTTACGAATCATAATTAGCTGACCGCGCGTTAAGGATAACTGCTCAGTGCTAGTTGCCTCGTATGGAGCAATAACTTGTGCAATCTCTGAACGTTTGGCGCGCATGCCCTGAAAAGCAATTTATAATTAAAAGTTAACTCAATTTAACAACAGAAAAATATTCAAAGAGCAGTAAAAAATGCAGGAAAGCTATTTACGGGTGTCATGGAAGAAGTTCGTGACATGGGTCGACTGTAGCTCTCGGCTGGTTCGGTTTGTGATTTCGACTGCGTATTTATCTGCGAAACTTCAGTGTCGAGATCTTCGTTAGTATGGGATTCATCCAAATCAGCGGACTGCGGTTGCATTTGCGGCTGGTCCGTCTGTTGGATTTGCGGATGTGGCTCTTCTGGTTGCGCAGTATAAGCAGCAGTTCCATTAAGAGTAATCTCCTAAGCGGTGAGCGGCATGATAACACATGGGAATGGGTTGGAGTTTTTGTTATAGCACATGAAAAGCATTGGATTAGTAGATGAGCATATGGTGACGTGTTAAATGGACATGTGTATTATTTATACATATCTTACCTGTTCAACCACCTCGTTTACAGTAGAAGTTGGAGCAGCAGTCCCAACGTCTGCTTTTTGAACATAGTTTGATGGAAACATGCCGGTTCTATTACCAATAGTACCCGTCCACCATTCACCTTCCTTTTTAATAACCATAACCATTTCACCGGCGCCAAAGCTCAGATCACCATCTTCGGCTGATTCATAAGGATATGCGGCTATATAGTATTCGACATCTTCAGCTGGAGTTTCTGTCGTTTCTATCTCCGATTCCGCCGTCAAGGCGCTATTATCACCGTAGCTCTCTGTTGCTGCTATTGTTTCAGTAACAACGGCCGCTGTCACACTTGATTCATCCTCCAGCTTTTCCACATATGACTCAGGAAACCAGCCGGTGTGCCCATTTATTTCACCTGCTAGCCAACCAGGCTCAGCATTTTGCTCCAAAGGTACCAGAATTATGTCCCCTGGTACAAATGTTATTTCCTCAGCATTGCGTGCATTAAATTCGTAGACAGCGCGATACTTGACAAAACCTTCTGGCGCGGGTCCACTAAGGTCCACAGCAGGGGCTGCTGGAGTGGCGGCTGTGTCGTTACTAAGTCCATAGTCACTATAGTTATCATTAGCAGCTGGTATGGTTGTAGTGGTGCTGCCCCAGGCACTGCCTGTATCCCACGCAGAGGTAGCACTTATTGTAGACGCTTCATTCTTTCGATTATATTTCAGCTCCAATACCGAAGTTCTCTCTACGTCGTACTCTTTATAAAGTTCTTCGCATTTTGTAATTAATGCTGAGAGTTCGGCTTTAAGTTCTTGCATTGATACATCGTTCGTATTGAGATCTTCCTTTTTGGATTCAATTTCCTTTTTAATATTTTCCACCTTATCCTTTATTTGTTTAATTAGCAACTGCGAATGTGAAATACCAACAATTTGCATTACTTTAAAACCACATTACAAATAAAGCTTTTACCTGTTTGTGTGCAAAAGCTGCTGTTAGCTGTTCCTGTTGAGCGGCGTCTCCAGCTGCATTACCACCAGTATATTTGCTCTTGGCATCCCATTTGGAGCGCTCTTGGGTAAGCTGCAATAGTTTTGCATTTTGCTCCTTTATACGTGCCTTTAATTGCGCCATTTCGCTCATCGAAGTGTCGCGCTGAGTGCGCATTCCATCGATAACAGATTTTACATTGGTAACACCAGCACGTGTGTCACAAATCTTCTGGGACAAATCTTTAATCTAAAAGGTGAAATTATTATTTTTAGAATTTTTCATGCAATTATAAAAATGTAGCTCTGAAATATACCTTTTCATTTAGGGTGCTCAGTTCAACATTAAGTTGAGTATTGTGTGCCTTTTGCTTAAGGACGCGTTCTTGTTCCCGCTGCTTCTGTGCATTCATTTCGGCAATGCGTGACTGTTCCCATTCCATTTGTC
Organism: Zaprionus lineosus; assembly: GCA_035044505.1. Taxonomy (NCBI): domain Eukaryota; kingdom Metazoa; phylum Arthropoda; class Insecta; order Diptera; family Drosophilidae; genus Zaprionus; species Zaprionus lineosus. The sequence continues at coordinate 99,660 of JAWNNX010000118.1, read as the reverse complement.
GTTGCTTCTCTAGTTCCCTAAGAAGAATCTTTACAATACTTTTCAAGGAATCAACAAAGTGATATTTACTTTCTAGCTGCTTCCTTGGCTTCTAGTTCACGTTTGCGCTGTTCTTCCTTTTCCAATTCAATCTCACGCTGTCGCTGCAATTGACGCTCCAATTCCTCTTGCTGCTTACGTTCGGCTTCTAGACGCGCCTTTTCACGCTTATCTGCCTCTTCGCGTTCCTTTCGTTCACGCTCCTCACGCTCCTTCCGTTGCTGATCCTCCATTACTTTACGCCTGCGATCCAATTCCACTTTACCCTTTTCATAGTTCTCCTTACGCTTGTCTTCAAATGAAGCTTGTAGAAACGAATGAAACGTTGAAAAGACATTCTTTAAATACAAATTTTCTTACATACTTTGCGGCAAACCTGCTGCTGGATCGGCGTCTGACATGGCACCGCCTTGGGAGGACACAGAAGTGTGTCGTGAAGCTGGTTGCGAGCCCGGCCTTGACACTATTCCAGATACTGAACCCGGACGCGACTTTATTTTTCGCAAGCTAGGGGGTACCCAGTCTGACGGTAGAGTAACCGGAATCTTCTCACCAGCCATAGCTTTCTCGCACAAAAACATAGCCAAAATAAACTCATCGCAGCTAAGCCGGCCATCGCCATCAACATCTGATAATGTCCATATTTGGGCAAGTGTTACTTGTGGTAATTTACTTTGCACAAGAACACCACGGGCCTGAGCTCCTGTTAAGTAGCCGGAGCGCGTGCGATCATTTGCATTAAATACCTGCGTGTATTTACGCTTCTGTGCAGCCTGCACAGCCCATTCGCCTTGACTATATGGTATGGAAATGGTAAGACATTAGTAACCACTTATCAATAAATGAAAGTTATAACTTACGGTGATTCGATTGAGGGAGCTCGTTCCGAAATAGACATATGACGACTAGGTGGATTGCTTTGTGGAGGCGACACAACTGCAGCGGGTACAGCCGCAGAAGGAGCAGCAACTTGGGGCACCACAACAGGAGCAGCTACAACAGCAGGCACTGGAGCTGTGACTGCAGCAATGCTTTTCATAGCTTCAATCGGACTCATAGAGCTTGTCGATCCACGCGGCGTCATACTTGGCGTTTGACCACCAACTGCGGCGTCCGATATAGAACTTAGAAGTGTTGGCGGCAGGGTCTTGGGCACTTCCATGCCGCGCAATTTTAAATTGATTAGCTTGCATGCTATACTAAATTCATTTATATTCATCTTTCCATCGGAATCCGTATCGGCCAATGCCCTGAAATTTGCAAAACCAAAATTAGAATTGCTTATAAAGTTTGAAAAAACAAATATTTTAAAAGTTTCCAATTATGAACATCAAAACTGTTAAGACAAATCCATATCAGAAGCAACAAAATGAAGCTAACAAAAGATGTTATTGTTTGGTCTTATCAAAAAAAGTCAACGTTGTTTTGTAGCGTTGCAGCGCTGATAAATACAAACATATCAACTGAAAGCAATGTCTGACTCACCAAATTTGCCCCAAGATCAGCGGTGGAAGTTGAGACTGAAGAAAAAATCCTTTAGCCTGTGCACCGGTTACAAAGCCACCTTGCGGTTGCAATGCTTTAAACTGCTCTTGATACTTAAGCTTCTCCCGTTGGGTAACTACCCACGCATCCACCGCAGGATTCATTTTATTAGCGATGTAAATGCACAAAGCCTTTCAATATTCTTTAACCTTTAAGTTTGGCTTAGAACTTAAGTATGGATTACGTTGTTCTTCTATTTTTTCTTTTTATATTCGTGTCTCTTAGTGTGGTGGTTCAACACTTTCCGCAATTGCCCCTTGTGGCGTTAGCGTAAAGCGTATACTTCGCGTAACTGACTCTGACTCCCCCACAACAACTTGCTCGTTGCTTTGGATTTTTTGTGCGTGTGTGTGTGTGTTTTGTTCTTGTTTAATGCGCTCTCTTCGGCCGCTGAGTACACATCAAATACATGTCATGCTCCTCTACTGCACACACACACACTCACTCACGCTGGCTTACGCTCTTTTACTATTGAGTATCCGTTTTGCTCCCACCACCCCACAATTTTTCACAATGGATTTTTATGGTTCACCTAAAATGCACAAAACAAATGATTAGTAAATTTACATTTTTTACTGCTCGTACTCATAACGATAGCTTTAGTAAACCATTTACAAATGTTATATTTGTTAGCAAGTTTTGCCATATATTTGGTGGGCGTTTTTGTCACTTAAAATTCCACCTTTACTCAAGATATTGATGATTTGCACTTCTCGTTTTTTATCGGTAAAATTTTCTTTATATATAGTATTCTATGTATTACTATGTAAGTGCTTACTTTTCATTGAAACACTTTATTTATATATTTTTTTTAATATTAAACTTAGTTTCGTCGTGCAAATTATGTGTTCACGAACTAAGCAAAACGAACTATAACCTAGGTGAATAAGCTGAGCTGAACTAGTTTTTTTTATCGATAGTTAATGTATTGTTATTTAAATTAAATTTGTATATATATTATTTTCTTTGAAAGAGAACCTTAATTTACTTAATTATCATATTTTTGTTTAACAATTTGCACTTTAATATTCAGATTTTAAATTTTTTAGATTTTTAAGTTAGTGGTGGTATTATGTTTTTTTGTTGAATGATGCCATATGCTTAAATTAAGATAAGATACAGACTTGCAAACAAAAAATATTGCTATCGATATTTATTTTTGATAACTTTTCGTTCAATGCGTTTCAGCGTTCTTTTTCTGCGAGCACGTGTAGCGACTGGTAATATCCGAGAGAAAGAAACATAAAAAAGAAAATTTAAATAAAAATGTCGGAAACTTCAGAAAACGACCAAGCACAATCAGAAACAAGTGAAGAAGAGCAGAGTGATGAGGATGATCAGGAGGATGCACAAGCTGAAGAAGATGGCGAGGATAGCGATGAAAAAGAAGACGGTCAGGACGGTGACTCTGAAGATGTTGACGAAGACCAAGAAACTAAAATTGAACAGGCGCTGACTTGGAAGGATCTTGTAAATTTTACATATTATCTTATCTAGGTGTTTTTAATTTTATAAAATGATTCCCTAGGGTCTTAACGAAACACTCTGTAAAGCATGTGATGAACTTAAATGGAAAGCACCATCAAAAATACAAAAGGAGGCAATACCTGTTGCCTTGCAAGGCAAAGATGTGATTGGTCTAGCTGAAACTGGTTCAGGCAAAACAGGTGCTTTTGCGTTACCTATATTACATGCACTACTAGAGAATCCACAGCGATATTTTGCTCTTATTTTGACACCAACACGTGAATTAGCCTTTCAAATTGGGGAACAGTTTGAGGCTTTAGGTATGTTGAATTAAAATCTATATGTACATAAAGTTGTTTCTATTTGCAATGATGTTATAACCATAATTGATTTTTTGTTCTTAAACGAAAATATGAAATTATAAGTTCTTTTTCGTCACTACCTCTGAGTTCAAAACAGAAGTATCTAAATATTGACGTGCATAAGCAATTTACAAATAATATTTTATCATCTATCTTTTATTCTGATAGGTAGTGGCATTGGCATTAAGTGTTGCGTCGTAGTTGGTGGCATGGACATGGTAGCTCAGGGTCTGCAACTAGCTAAGAAGCCACACATTATAATTGCAACGCCTGGTCGATTAGTGGATCATCTTGAAAATTTGAAGGGCTTTAATTTAAAGGCTATTAAATACTTGGTAATGGATGAAGCTGATCGCATACTTAACATGGATTTTGAAGTTGAATTGGATAAGATATTAAAAGTGTTACCAAGAGAACGTCGTACTTTTCTATTTAGTGCCACCATGACTAAAAAGGTTAAAAAACTTCAGCGAGCATCACTAAAAGATCCCGTTAAAGTGGAGGTATCAAACAAGTACCAAACAGTTGATCAACTACAACAGTACTACTTGTTTATTCCGGTGAAATATAAAGATGTCTACTTGGTCCACTTATTAAATGAATTAGCAGGAAACAGCTTCATGATTTTCTGCAGCACTTGCAACAACACGGTTAAAGCCGCGTTAATGTTACGTGCACTTGGACTGGCTGCTATACCGCTACATGGTCAAATGTCGCAAAATAAACGACTTGCAGCGCTAAATAAATTTAAGGCGAAAAATCGATCCATATTAATATCAACAGATGTAGCTTCACGCGGTCTGGACATTCCCCACGTAGATGTGGTAGTTAACTTTGACATACCGACACACAGCAAGGATTACATACACCGCGTTGGACGCACGGCACGTGCTGGTCGGTCAGGTCAGGCGATTACAATGGTTACTCAGTATGATATTGAGCTGTATCAACGTATTGAACATCTTCTGGGCAAGCAGTTGCCGCTCTACAAATGCGAAGAAGATGAAGTGATGGCTCTTCAAGAGCGCGTCGCAGAAGCTCAACGAACTGCAAAACTTGAACTTAAAGACCTTGAAGAAAGTAAGAGTTATAAGGGAGGTAAGGGCTCAAAACGCGGAGCTGGTGCCGACTACGATGACTCCGAGCAGTTTACCGGTGCTCGCAAGAGAATGAAACCTATGGGTGGTAAGGGCAAGGGTATGGGGAGTGCTGGTGCCAAGAAAAATTGGAGCCGTGGCAAAAGGAGAAATTAGATGTAAAATTTGATTATTGTGGATACTTAACATTGAATTATATATCTTGTAAATTGCTTCATCTTAGGGTTGAATTATCTTGAATTCAAGTTAATTAGGTAAATACAAATATGACGATACAAGATAATAAATCTGATTTGGTTAAATCACCACGAACTCAAAATTTGTACAATGTATTTAAGTTTATTTTAAGGGTATAATATAAATAAAATTAACTGAAAATATTTAAAATAAACGCAATTATTTAGAATTCATTATACCAGAACAAAAAAAAAAAACTAAAAAGGATGCAATTAAATAAAGTATTATCCATGGGTTATAAATAGAAACATTCATTTATACTTTTATAATAATTATAGGTTCATCCTACAGTATTAAGTTTTCACATTAGTTTTGATTTCTGGACAACTAAAGGCTTTATCGAAAACTTCGATCACTGAGCTGATGCCAGTTTTTTCATTTTTATCAAAAGGACAATAGAGTACAAGCTGTACAGTTTTCTCAATAAGAAACCGATCATTTTTGGTCAATGCATCAATGGTAATTGATTTTAGGAACTCGATCACAACGGAGGATTGTTTACAGTGAAAGAGTTGCTCAAGGTTTGAAATGTAATTGTACCAATCAGATTTAGCAAGAATTTTTAACAGCTGTAATGTTAGCTGTGGACTTTTTCTTTCGTATATGGGCTGCCATAGATGCTTCATAAAATGAGCTGCTGCAACTTCGGGTGTCATTCCCGTTTGAATAAGTGAGTTGAATAAATCAAAGATATAAAATCTACTATGTGCTAAATATAAAGCACTGTCTTCAATCATTAGTAAAAGATTGGATTGCATACCACGACTGTCGAAGATTCGAAGGAACACAGCCGAATAGTGTTGAAAAAGTATCTCGCTAAGCAGCATAAACCGGTAAGTCCTTAATAACTGATCTTTTGTCATTTTGCTTAGGTGACAATGTACCGATTTAGTGGAATTCAGCGTGTGATCGCAGTTGGATCTTGAGCAGCTGCCATTTAAAAATAATGAACATTTAATTCCAAATACTGTTGTTCCCCAGCTATCGTCTGTGTAGCTACTTGAATCCAACGATGGACTCGATTTTGGAAGAGATGCTTCCTTAAGTAATTGACACGGAGATGCAAACTGTTGAGAACTGAATTGTTGTTGTTGTTGCGGTTGACGTTGATGTTGCGATTGTTGTGCTTGAGGATTCTGTCGTTGAGTTTGCTGAATAAGACAAATTTGTTTTAGAGCTAGATGCTGTTTATAATTGGGTTGTTGAGATTGCTCTAGCTGAGACTGATGTTGAAATTGCTGTTCTTGAAAATAAAATGGAAGCGTCTGTTGCTGCAACTGCTGTTGCTGAAATGGTTGCCATTGAAGTTGCTCCCATTGAGGTTGCTGTAGTTGAGACTGATGTTGTTGAAATTGCTGTTGTTCAAATTGCTGTTGTTGAAATGGTTGCCACTGATATTGTTGTCGTTGGGATTGCTGGAGTTGATGTTGTTGAAAACAATGTAATAACTGCTGATGTTGAGTCCGCTGTTGTTGAATCCGTTGTTGTCGATACTGTTGACGTTTCTGAATTCGCTTTTGTTTAAGCCATCCTCGTTGGGGCATGTGTTGTTGTTGCAGTAACTGTTGTTGTGGTTCTTCGGAGTAATGGTGTTGAAAATATTGTTGTTTAGGGTTCATTTGCTGGGTCTGCTGTTGTTGAAACGGTTGTAGAGAGTGCTGCGGTATTTCCGAATACTCCCGTTGGGTTTGATGTTGAAAAAGCTGTACCTCTTCTTGTACCTGTTGTTGTTGCAGCAGCTGCTGTTGAGGGTGCTGTAATTCAGACTTTTGTTCTTTCGGATTTGCTTGGGGTCTATGAGTTTGTTCAAGCTGATGTTGCTGAAATAAGGGTTCTTGAAAAGACTGTTGTTGAAGTTGCTTTCCCTCAAATAGCTGGTGATACCGCTCTTTTTGATTTGGCTGTAGCTGTTGTTGTTGTGGAAGTTCACTCTGATACCAATTTTTGAATTGCGATTGCGATTGAAGTGGCTGGTCTTGGGGTAGCTGCTCTGACACTGATTTGTTTGCAATCTGTTGTATTTCTTTTGTCTTGTTATTTTCAATATTTATAATTTCATGATTTGGTTGAGCTTTTTCCACCGAGTGTACATTACTCGCAGTTAAGTCTTTTTTTTTTTCGTTATTCGATAACCGCGCAATAAATTTAAGTGGTTTTTAGCAATTATATCTTTCTCGTCCAGTTTCTTAACATCCTCCGATTTTGGTATAGTATTTTCTGAACTTTCGGCTTGCATAATTGTTTGTTTTTGATTTTCATTTAATTGTTTTATTTCTTGCTGCTTTGTCACTATATTTACGGTATCGTTATTATCATCCCCGTCCCAAGATGTATCTACTGAGATCAAATCATCATCTTCGTCTGGTTCATAATTAAGAACATTGTCCAAAATGCTATCAATTTCCAATGGTGTTTTATCTAAATACTCTGTAACTTCTGGCGTAACGCCTCTCTCTAATAATCTTTCTTTCCTGTCACTACACAACGCTGATGATTTGTCACTAACACTTTCTAAAATGATCGTTCCGTCGGACTCATCTGCCATTACTGAAAAATTATTACTTTTTATGTTATTCGTTTTATCTTCAGCTATCATTTGATGAAGTTCCGCAAACGTAGTGTTTAGATGATCGGCCTTATTGAATTGGTGATGATGATTTGAACTACAAGTCGATTTTAAACTTTTACTATTTTGATCATTCGAATGATTTAAAACATGTTTTTCTTTATTGGCTTGTCGGTTTAGCAGTTCTTTTTGTTTAGAATACTCTCCTGTTTTTAATGGCAGTTTAAATGGTGTATTAGTTGTACATTTATCAGTATGATCAAATGTAAAATTTATTGCTGTCGGTGGCAAATATGCCGGAATTTCGTTAATTTGTGTCTGTAAAAGCAAAAAAAAATTGGTTAGGAGGTAAAAACTCTAGGAAAACGCTTACGCGTATTACAGCTTTTAATTTCAACTGCGGTGGGAGGAATGGACGCAACTTCGATTGTTCCGGAATGGTTTGGTTTGATTCGTCCTGTTTTGGTATTTCTTTGATTGAATGAGCTTGTAATCCATATTTATTATTTTTAATACATTTTTTATTTATAAATTTTGAGCTCTTTTTAAGTCCTATTTCGTTTTTTTCCTTTATTATTTTGAAAGTTGCATTCTTAGTGATCGATTTTTGTTGAGAATCCGACTGTATAATAAAGTATTATTTTGTTACAATATACATAAAGCATTGATTGATTCTTTGATTGCAGGAAATAAATAGGAATATCTTCAAAAGCTTAAACTTACATATTATAACTAATTGTTGTAGGTAAGCAATGTGTTTCTTACCTTTTTTGCAAGTTGTTTCAAATAACACTTTTGTGAACCATTCTTAAAGTTTTTTTTACGTTTTGTAAGTTGTACATTGTTGTTGTTGTAAGCTGTCATTTTTGATTCAAACCGATCTCTTTCACCACTAGAAACACTTTTTATCAAGGAACTGTCGGTGCTCACACAAATTTCCTTAGATGATGACTTATTAACTTTTACGTTTAATTTAACTTCATCGCGCCATCTTGTTAAAGGCTCAAGTTGACTCGTACCACACGACTGTACCTCCTGCGAATAACACAGCTCAGTTACGCTTGCTGTTGAAATCAAGTTTTCAATCTACAAATTAGTGTACATATTAAGTTTGAGTAATTTTATATTAAAAAAAACCTTTGGACTTACATTTTCAATAAGAATATATGGTTGTGTTGGCGATTGCATGTGTTTGTAGAATTCTTCGTAAATTTCTTGCCATTTTTCAGAAGTGTATGCATCGATACCTTTTAGATATACAATTTGTGACCACATACGTAAGATGTCACGTCGTCTCATCTTAATGTAATTTATCAATGAAACTTTTTATAGGTCTATTCACTCTTGCACGAAGTTCATTAACTAAAGCACTAAAGTTGTAATCCATCTTTTTTAAGTTCCGTTATTTATAATAGGGTTGTCACCCTTCCAAAAACGATAATAATTTATTAGTGGTGTTACAAAAGTTGATTTTTAAATACATTTAAATTTAAATTATTAATTACAAAACATTTGCTTTAAAAGTGATAATAATATTTAAATAATCATATTATCATATTGGTTATCTGCTTTAAAAGATTAAATGTTACGCTTTGGAAAAATCGAAAATTCGGACTTGTATTGGCAGCACTGGTATAGGGCTGCACACATACGATAGAATAAGTTTTTTCAATTATAATCGATTGCATCGACATCAATACATCGATGTCTATGCCAAGGCGCCGATAATATATTACATTTTTGTAGTAAATTGGGGCTAAAATAAAAAATTGGATAATTAAGTTTACGAAAAATTAAAAATTTGTAAGCCAAACAAGACTTTTAAATTATTAAGATACTCTTAATCGTTCTATTGCAATTTAATAGCTGTTTTAAGATGACAAATTACAAATTTATGTGCATAAAACATGATCAATTTTGCAAAATCCTATGTATAAATACATTTGTACATTAATACGCATCGACGTATTTTGATTGGCCCAAACGTACCTCACAATTAATCTAGTTTAAAAAGTCTACATTATAAAACAATATTAAAGGTCAAAATTTCACTAATATTAAATATTTGCACAACGCACTCGGCCAATTTCAATCGCTAGCTAATTAACTATCTAGCTCATGGATGCCTAACACTGTACGTCAAAAAGTTCGCAGATTCCTTCGTCATTTTTTAATACGAAATTAAAGTCTTTTTGTGGTGGATCTAACTGGACTAAAGGCGGGTTTTCTGAAAGTAAAATTTTATATTATTGTAAATTTAAATGCAAAAATTAAGCGATGATGTATCTACCTAAATTTGGATCATCGGGATAAAACCGTCTCAGTGAGTGGCCAGCCGTATAATTTTGAAAGATTATTTTCGCAATTAATTCATTTTCCAGCGCTTTCATTTCTTTCTTTAATTCAGGATTACAGGAGTAAGTATGTTCATCTTGAATGACGTTACCAGTGCCACTCCCAACACCTGTGTCACTTGAGTGAGATGGTGATGAAGATGGCGAAGGTGTGTCAAAATGTCGTTCATCAAAAGGACCATCCGGATCATGAGGACTTGTTGTTCCTTTACCTTGGTTAGTTACTAAACGAATGTCTATCGTACTACCGTTATCCAATGAAACGCGTAATTCAGTCTGCAACACAAAAAGTTATGTATAAAACATTAAATTATAAAGACAAAACGGCCATTACTTACATCATTCCGTCGAATTTCCACTTCGTCGTCAAAGTTTGGAATAGTAAAAACTGAATCATCCCCGTATATTTTAAGTAAATCATCTCGAGTAACATAAGCGTACGATTGATTAATAGGATCTTGCATTACGTAGTGTAAATTACGTTGTGCGTACTCCAATTGTCTATCAAGCTCCTCCTCCATTGATTTCAAATAATTGGTTCGCCCGCAAGCATTGTCGTAAAGTTCACGATCCGAAGCATTGTTAAAGCCACCGCCACTAAAAAATTAAATTTGATTACAAGTTTCTTATAAGGTTCAAATTTATATATGCCTTTCCCTTCCATTGAAGGACATCAGAAGAAAAAGTATATTGGTTACATTAAAATATAATGTGCAAAATAAAAATATGTGATACTTTAGAATACTCAACCAGATATATGTGGGTTTACATGTTATATTAAAGACAGTTTCAATACTTACCGCCAACGCACTAGCGAACAATGTCTGCCTTTATCAATTAACCCGATTCCCTCTAACACGTTTGTGATATCATAAATACGACGCTTCTGAACATCCAAAATTTTGGTTGCCTTTATAAATAAATAAATTTTTAAGCATAAGTAATTTTAAACACTCAGTCATGCATATGTGTTAAGAACCTCTTTTAAATCAATCAGACCACCATTCTGCTTCATCAGCTCAACGAATTTCTGGGTCAGTAAAACTAGGGAGCCCACAGAGCGCTGATGTTGACCAGGATGTGATTGGGATTGGGTTTGTTGTTCTTGCTCCTGCATATGTGATTGCGATTTTTGTTTTTCCATCGGAAGATCTATGTGAAAAGTGTTTAGTTCCTCTTGGACACTCGTCGAGTCATCCACATCAGGGCTGCTGCTGGCGGTGATTCGCTGCTTGGGCAGTATAGTTGTGGATTTACGCTTGTACATGTCGCACACTTAAATTTAATCCTTTGTTTGAAGTTTGGTAAATATTTTGTTTGTGCAATTAGTTTGTTACGTGTTTTAAGAATGAATATTTTTGTCTTTTTTAAAGATAAATCTCAATTAAATACAAATGTTGGCGCTTGAGCACAATTCCGCCATTTATGTCACTTTTTTCATTCTCCCAGCACTGCGCACCAAAGTTGCATCACGATAACTTATCGGCCAGCCACCATAAAATTCTAACTACAAAGGTTGGCGCACTTTACCTTAAGTTCGACATCAAAATGTAAGTTAGAAATTTTTTTTATAACATTACTTGTTTAACTACAAAACTTTTAAAATATTTTAACTCGTTTGTATGGTGTTTCTCAACCACACATAATTTTGGCGCCTTAAAATAGAGTAAATATCTTTATACTTATCGATAAGTTTTACAACTTATTTCAATAAAATATTATTTATTTAAACTATTTTTCAGTACTAATGGCTACTAAAAGACTTTTAGCAAACTATTTGTTATATAAGTTTCTACAGTATTTTAATTACTATTACTATTATATTGAGATTTGGTAAAACACGTTTTATTCTAAGTGCCATGTGAGTGTGTAAACGCGTGCTGTTATAATAGCAGAATTTGTGTGTTGTACGGTTTTTTAAATAATATGTTTCATGTTAATGTTTTAAGATTGATGGAACCATGATTGTATTCATGTTGAAAATTTATTTTATTTTTTAAGTAATTTCACAGATCATTTCTAATTTTGAATCTGTTATACGCGCTCACTTACTATTTTAAGAGAATTTTTCGACACTGGCAGCTTGTGATGTGCAGTTGCAGTAATCGATTAAAGGTGACAACAAATAAAATTGAAATAATGTAAGCTGCGTTCATCTCTAATTTTGTGTTTGTTTTGCTTCTGCATTCTTCTTTAAAACAACGTGCACTGCGACTAATTAAAAAAAGTTTCTTTAATTCCAAAATGTCCTCTAAAATAAAACCAAGACTTTCGCGTGGTGTATTGGACATGAAATTCATGCAACGCACAAAAGCAAAAGTTGCAAAGGAAGATGATGATGAGCAAAGTCGTGCATTGTACTCCAATGAGCTAAATAATAAAATGCTTAGTAGTCACTCCAACTTTATAATTGAGCCAAGCTATGCCATCTGTGAAGGACTTATTGATGGACGCCTCAGTTTTCGTGGTATGAATCCAGAACTGGAACGATTGTTAGAGCTAGAAAAAGTAGAGAAGGAGGGAAAAATAAAAGCTGAACAACCTAAAGATGTAACCGACCAGGAGATGGCTCAAATTTATTACAACAACCAAGCACCGGCTGCTAGCAAAACGATACATAAAAAATTTTCTACCAAGAATCAATTCAAAAAGCGCAAATACATGGATATTCAAAATACTCAAACGAAAACACATTTTAAAAAGCCGCATCAGGATGAAGACATATAGTCTTTTCAATAATTTATGATATATGACATAGCTATTAAATTTTTAAAAATATTAAACAAAATACAATTTCGAAAATATTTAATTTACTCTTGCTTGACGGCTTGTAGTGCATAGCACATAGATGTTGAGTTTATCCACCGCCAAGTGTTGCTCCAAAAGTCATAGGTACTACCATTTACTAAAACAGTTTGACAGTTCACTGCAAATATTAAAAATCAGGTAAAGGGCTAAAATTTACTACAGAATTTTACTTGTGTCTAAAATCCTTTGTACATCTAGTGGGCTGATCATTTTATCCCAATGATGTGTTCCTTTTGGTGCTAGGTTAAGAACATATTCTCCAAGTACTACACCGCTGAGCCACATAGGCAACGTTTTGTTCATTGTAGTTATAAACAGTGAACCACCTGGTTTTAGTGATCGAACGCAAGCTTGTAGCAGTGCTACTTTATCATCAACGTGTTCCAGTACTTCGGAAACCACAACTGCATCATAGTACTCACTTAATATTTTAGCATGCTGATCAATTGATTCTGTTTTATAATTTACCCTATCACAAAGTTCTGAGCTACATTTGTCTAAATGAGCCTGTGCAGTCTTAATTAGTTCTTCTCCCAAATCAATGCCAGTCACCTGAGCTCCTAATCGTGATAGTTGCTCAGTTAACAGACCAGCGCCACATCCAACTTCCAACATACGCTGCCCATTTAACACTTTTGTTGTGTTTATATTTTGAGACTCAACAATACCGCGAGAAACAATTCCATCCCGTATAAAAGGAACTCTAAAGATTTTGTTTATAAAGGTAATACACTACATATTTTATAATACTCACCTTATTTCATTTAATGAATGCAGCGCAGCCATTGGACCATTTTTGTTCCACCAGCTAGATGCCAAGCTTTCATGATGTTTCACCTCTCGCGCTGTGTCGGCTGTTTGTTTGTTCTCAGAAGCGGTATTTGCTTTAGCATTTAAGGTGTAATTCCTAGCCGAAATAGTACCCAGTGACTGTGAAATTTTACTATTGGATCAAGATTTATTAAGTGCAGCTAATTAGAAAATGTTAGGCATACTTTCTGTACTTTAATAAGCAACAATTTCGCAACATTTTTCTTTCTTTATTATAACTAAACTCTCTAGATATGATAAAGAATGCTTTAATTATCGAATCAGCTTAAATGCAATTAAGTTTATAACATATCGATAAATCCATTTTTTAAGTTAAATTATTTTACCAAATTTAAAAGTAGGAATTATAAATATAAGCGAAAAGGAACAAATACAAAGTAAATAAAATTGTTTTTATTTTTCACCAATAATTTTTTTTGATTGTTGATAACACTTAAAAAGTTTAAGTTATTAGCTGTCACCTATCGCCTAAATTCTAATTCTGTTAACACTCTGTAAATGTAGATTAAAGCACATTACTGTGATAAGAACTGATCAAAGAAACAAAAGAGTGAAACTTAAAAAAAAAGGATATATATATATTACATAATTTCCTAAAATGGACAGGGAGCAACTTTTAGCTAATTCTAGTGACGTTGAAAATGGAGTGGATAAAAATGTACAAAGAAATAACAGTTATTCCCTTCAAATGATTTTTATTTGTATTTTTTTTTTGCTTTTCCTGGGTGGACCCTGGTTTCAACAAAAACCATTCCCTTTAAAGTCAGTTCAGCACCACACTGACAGTAATAACTACAATTGTAACATAACCTTAGTTGAATCTATACCGGTTGGTTTAAACTTCACGCCGGGTAGCCCAAAATTTATGAGCACTTTTGAGGCCTGGAATTGGTTGCTAAATAACAGTATTTCCTCACTAGACATTGCTTCATTTTACTGGTCACTACGAGGTGAAGACACTGGGTTAAATCATAGTACCGCAGAACCTGGAGAGCAAATATTTAAAACACTTCTTAACAATGGTATGGACGGAAAACAAAAAATTAAAATTAGAGTTGCGCAAAGCGAGCCCTCAAATGTTTCTCCAAATCTTGACACACAAATGCTGGCTAGCTATGGTGCAGCAGAGGTTGTATCGCTAAGTTTTCCAAAATATTTTGGTGGTGGTGTGCTTCATACAAAACTTTGGATTGTGGATAATCAACACTTTTATTTGGGTAGCGCAAACATGGACTGGCGATCTTTGACCCAGGTTAAAGAGTTAGGGATTTTGGCTCAAAATTGTCCGCAACTTACAAAAGATTTGTCCAAGATCTTCAAAGCTTATTGGTATCTTGGCAGTAACCCAAGTAATAAAGTACCTTCACAATGGAACTGGGATTATTCTACCAACTACAACAAAGATCAGCCCATGCTTTTGAATGTAAACGAAGAATATGTGATGCAAGCGTTTGCTTCCAGTGCTCCGCCTCCGCTTTCTGCTGACGGACGAACGCAAGATGTGGATGCCATTTTGAACACAATTAACACGGCCGTTGAATTCGTACACATTGCTGTAATGGATTATTTTCCATTAATTGTCTTCGGACCCAAAGCGCAGTATTGGCCATTAATTGATAACGCACTGCGGAAAGCAGCAATAGAGCGTTCCGTATCGGTTAAACTCCTTATTTCGTGGTGGAAACATACAGATGCGAGTCAGGTTAACTACTTACGTTCGCTGCGAGATATCTCTATGACACAACGTCATATTGACATTCAAATTGTAAGTTACTATTTTGATGATTGAAATAAGGTATCTCAGAATAAAACTATTTTATTTTGTAGCGCTGGTTCGTAGTGCCGTCAAATGAGGATCAGCAAAAAATTCCGTTTGGACGCGTCAATCACAACAAGTACATGGTTACTGAAAGAGTTGCATATATAGGTACTTCAAACTGGTCTGGCGACTACTTCACCGACACTGCTGGTATTGGCTTGGTTTTAATGGACACTCGCCCAAATATGATACCATCGATACGTAATGACTTGCAAAGTGTGTTTGAGCGAGATTGGAACAGTATTTATGTCGAAACATTCTAATAAACATAACTTACTTAGTATTGTTTATGTTTAATGTAAATTATTTTTCCTTTAGTTCCTTAGTTAATGATGAATATATTTTTATATCCTGTAATAACAATTTAAATTAATTTTGTCTTCTATTTTGTTACTTATATGGCTCAATATAAGATTTTTCAAAGCTTTTACGAAAATTTAGTCAGCGTTCCAGGTATGCACAGCCATTTACCCTTTAATAAATTTGTTATTAGCAATGCTTTTTTCGATGATCTCATTGATATTCAATACTGAATTTAGAAATACACTATAGATATCCAGCAAACAGTGTGCATCTAAAGCTGCAAATAAAAAAAAAAATTTTTTTAACAAAATATAATTATAATTCTTCATTATCGAAAGACCATACCTGCATAGACTAACTGTTCTCGGCGCAATGGTCGATTAGCCCAATTAGACAACTGGTTACATTTGTTTATTTTCCCACCCAGACAAAGCATAGATAAATCTGAAAGAGATGAGCCTCCTTGATTTATGTTGCCAAATGGTAATTCTAGGTTTGGATGCCGCTTTTTAAGCTCCCCCCAAAGATTGTGTAGATCCAAATAATGATGCGGCTTTTGGAGGCGTATTTGAAGCGGAAGTGAGCTCTGTAGCAAATTTAAATCAGTAAATATCGAAAAGCCCACTTTTAAAATGTTTCGGTTATTAAATACTCTGCGGCCCAAACCTATCCAACATCTTTCGCCTAACATATCACTGGCCAGACAATCAATAAGGTAAACCTTGTCTGCAGTAGCAATTTGCAGCAAACAGAGCTGGTTAAGTAGGAACATATTTGGAATCCATTCTGAGTCCATGGCGATCACTTTTTGGTCTTGTAAGTGAGTCAGCATGCTTTTAAATGCAGCTGTCGTATTCACAAAAACTAGGCACTCATCAGGTAGACCCATGCTTATGTATTCTTCACTTTTCTCAGCTGTCCCGCTATGTTTTTCTTTCTCTGTGCGATTTGAATTGTTTTGTGGGGATTTCTGATTAATCAATGTTTTAAGTTTCTCGGAGCAATCATTGAGTGAAACTTTAAATTCAGTGCACCAATAGATGGCTTCTGATTCATGTGGTACATCGGCCAAGTAGTTAGCAAAGTCTACTTGCAGTTTAAACGTGTTGGCGTACATTTTCACCATTTCTCTGAAGCTGACCAAATTGATATTACCCTTTTCAAATTCGCGGTACAGAAAATGTAAATAGGCACGGGTTTTTGTAAATTTATAATTAGGCAATGCATTAATATGAATGTCGTATTTAGTACACAAGCGAGCAACCATTTTTGATATTGGGCGATAGCATAATATCTGAGTTGAAGCCTTCAGGTTTTTGTAGCGACTGCAAGAAATTATTTATGTTAAAGATAATACAATAACAATTAAAATATTAAGTCAATTACCTTAAAACATTCTCACACATTTCTAAAACGGACTTATCTTTGTGAAGAAGTGAATCGAGAAACTGAACAAATGGAAGACGCTGACTTATCGCCTGATCCAGGTACGTTTCAACCAATGGTATCCTTTCCTGTGCAACAAGCGGGAATGCGATTTCCAAAATATCAAACTCCTCGGTTATTTCTAAGCTTATTGCCCACTGTGAAACTTCTTTGTAATAGCCCTCTTCTAACATTTTTCGCAGCTTAGGTAGCAACAGCTCACATATTTGCTTTATGCGGTATGTTTTTATAATAGCAGTATAAAGCGATAGCCAGCCTGATGTTTTAACAAAATTAAATGCTACCATGCTTGTATTGGCATCACATTCATTGTTCAAATGTGGTAAATCATTTTGCAATTCGCATACTGTATCCAGCACAAGGAAGGAAAGACCTTTTTTCTGCACATTGCAACTGTCTGGACAGTTTGCAAAAATTTTAAGTGCTAACAACAATGGGTCTTGGTGATCTGAAAAAGCTTTATAAAGATCCTTTTTCATCATTGGAGTTACTTTACTCATTGTGTTCCATTTTTGTCGAAAATTATTAAAAAAGAACTCAAATTTCGGCTCCAATGTAGCATCGAAGTCGCCGTTGATGCCTGCACCTGTGGAAAGTTTAGTTTTTTTAAAACATTTACTACATGTGTATATAATTTGTGCCTCTTTTGTGTGGATGGTGTTATCATAGTTTTAAATTATACACAAATTGCACTATGTATTGCAAAAATTCGGTGCATTACCTTGTGTTATATCTTCAAGACGTTTGATATTTAAATCAGCCATTACATACTGGAACTCTTCATCGCTCTCAAATCCAGCAGGTATTTTTTTAACACTCGAACTCTTCGTTGTCATTATTTAAATAGAACTTAATTTGATAAACTACGGGGTTTTAGCTCTTACAGTGACAATGACGAAATTAATATATTAATCGATAGATTTAAAAGATGTTTCAGTAGAATTGGTTCGATGAACTGGTTCTTAAACTTGTAATGCGCTCATTTTATATACTTTGAAAAAGTTCGCGCGGTTTTAATTCAGTTGACATATTTACTCTATTTTTTACATAATGTAATAAAGGACTATATCTTTTGATTAAAGAGATACTATGAATACATACTGTACTGCGGAAGCTCTTAGTTTATTAAATTAAAAAAATATTTTTAAATATTGATTGCTCTTGGAACACTTGTAAAGCTTGACATTGAACTGGCTCGACTAGATTTATTGTCGATGTTCTGTCCGTAGGTTTAAGTGTCAACGGAATGCGAAAGGTATGTTGTTAATATCATGTTTGATATTTTCTAACATGATTTTTTCTTTCAAAAATAGGGATCGATGCAACTCAAAGAGTAACCAGTTTAGTTATTCTACATTACAATGTGTCATATTTCATTTATCACAAAATGTCAAACAGGTTATATTCGAGGCAAAAATTTTAGAAAACTACATACTATGTATATTGGTTGTATTTAATTGTTTTTAATCAAGGTCAAGTTATTAACGTCAGTTGTAACAACTATTAAAAAAAACCTACATATAAAATGACCGCCCATGATGCATAAGTTTTCAGTAAATACACGCTATACGTACATGTGAATGAAGCTATTTTAGTCATTAACTAAACTGATGTTACATTTATTCCGATTTCTTTATTGTTCTAGTACCTAATTAAATTAATCAAATTTTGAAAAGAATGAAGAATTAGAAATTCAAATGTTTGTATAGTTAGTTTATAAACATTTTTATTGTAAAACAATTTTTTGTATGATAACAGTTTTTGATATTCAAACAACACAGATATTTGGAGAAATGGTACTGGAATATAGTGATAGAGCTTTAAAAGTTTTTAAGTTTTAAGTTAAAGATGAAATGTGACTTAGATTGATTCACGAAAAGTTGGGAATAGGAAACAGGTGATTTTTAAACTTATAAAAGCAGTGCAAAATTGGCGTGCACAACTTAAACAAACTGATGGCAAGGTCAAAGGTTGGGCTGGTATTTTTGAATTCCAAGTTTTATTACACACTGCTTACCAGGTTCCAGGTGCAGGTTCAAGGTTAACAGAAGCAGCACTTTGTGCATGTCCAGGCAGAGGTGCAACATGGACAGCTCCACGTGTCTTGGCCACGTACGAAGCAGGTGCAGCAGCAACGGCTACAACTGCGGGGGCATGCGCGGCAACAACAGTATGAGCAGCGTGAACCACAGCTGGGGCTGATTGAACTAGAACTGGACCTGCTGGAGCAACAGCGACGGGTACGGCAGCGGGAACGGCTGATGCATGTACGGCAACAGAGCCGGCGACAGCGGGAACACCAACTAAAACTGGACTATGAACACCAGCCACCAAAGGCACAACTGAGCTATTGACACCCCAGGCCAAAGCGAACAAGACTACGACAGCAGTGAACTACAGAATAAGGATAAAGGTAATGTTTGTCATGCTAATTAAGTTACTCCGAAAATAGCTCACCTTCATGTTGCTTCTATGAACTGTGCGACGGTTGAAACGTTACTAATTGACATCTGCCGACGGGTGTTGGGCTTTTATAGTGCCAACCTCAAGTGAAAATTCTGGTTCAATTCATAATTCTCTTTAGCATATTAAATCATGCCAGAGCCAGTTCTCGGACAATGTTTGCAGCCAATGCGGAAGTTGGCCACATAACAAAAACTCTTTCCTCCCCCCTTCTTGAGCTTCTCTTAAACATACCTGTCTCCACAGTCAACCCACAGACCCACAGGCCATAGCTCAATAGCTCAAAGCCATTGCGAATTCAAGTACATGACAATTAGCCACACCAGTTGACAAGCTCCAAGATAAACGCCACCACAGTGGCTTAAGCAACCCATTAGATTCGGCCGATCAATTCCGAACTGACCGGACTGGACATATGTACATATATGCACATTTATGTATTTATTGTTTTATCTATCAATTGAACCATATAACTACCCGTAGTTACTACAATGCCAACAATCAACTGGTCATTGGACAATTACTATAGACTTGGGAGGCAAGGTACTTTATATTGGATATCGCGCATATTTCATCAGCATTTGTTTGCCCTGATATCATTTTGCTGACTTACTATAAATTGTTGGTAATCGTGGATTTGCATAGGACAGTTCATTTATATAATGTATATGGTTGGCACTTTATTGACATACGTATTAAGAAAACCAGATTTTGATAAGGACAGAAATAACTCCGATAGTGAAAAAATAAATTAAAGTAAAAAGGCATGTAAAGAATTGTTTATTATTATAAACAATGCTTTACACTTTAAAAACATTGAATAGCTTTGGTTTTTTTTTGCAGAAATTCAAGGTGTAATCCCATCGCAAAGAAGATGTAATACACATTAGATATATATCTAATAAGTTCAAACTATATTTACGAGCATTAAATATAAATAAAAAATATTGTTCTTTAATTAAATAATCTTGTCTTTCCCGTTTTATTTAATAGCTTTCATTATTTATATGCATTGCTACTATTTAAACAAAACGGAAAAATAAGATTGTGATATTGTTTAATCGTTTCCGGTAACAGCAACAACTTGTGTTTACCTGTCAAAACAAAATCTTAAGTTTACAAACATCCCATGAAAACTATTTATTTATATATACACCATAAGAGTAATTTATACATATATACATTTTTTATATACATACAAAGGTGTATATAAATTTGTCTGTGTACACGGAGATTCAGGATGGCTCGTCTTGTATTTACAGATAAAGCACTTGATTCTTATGATCCCAGAAAATATCGGGTAATGTTGACCACTATATTTTATACCATCACAAATTATATCTAAATCTTTTTATCACCATCACAGGTAGTCCACAAAAACCACTGGCGACAAGTTAGCTTGCGACTGTCACCCAACCAGAAAAAATGGTGGGAAGATCCTGAAGTAATTGTTGCGTGAGTATTACATATATATCAAAAATCATTGAAATGTCCTATGGTGCTGGCAACGTTGTTGAGCCTTTCTATTCCTTTAAGTTTGTGGTAGAGTGGAAAGCGCATTTTCTGCACCATCTCCTAGCATATAATGTCATAGAAATCGTTCGCGCCTTGAGGAATTATTATTGAACTAGAAATTGCATAATTTCTATGACAAGGCAACTGTTTGAGGTTTCTCCTCGAATGTCTTTAATTCTCTTGGCAATGAACCATCATGTGAAGGTGCTAATATCCGTGGTGTGTGCTCAATGTGTGGCGCTACATCGTCACGCGATGCTAACTAAGCGCTTGATAGATGGCTTCAGTTTGAAGCGGGACGCTCGAAAGTTTAGAAGTTTGGAAGCTACCCAATGTTAGCGAACTCTGAACTCTTAACGTGAGGCCATCTTTTGTAGAGGCAGCTGTCAGCAAAAGTTTGCCAAGTAATTGGGAAAAAGTGATGGCGGGAAATTGGACTGGTTCGTCTTAGTAGGTCGCTTAAAACTTGACGTTACATGTGGACAGTCTGAAGTTTTATTGTGGTTTCAAGGTTATAACTGCCTTAAATTAGAGCACAGATTAGGCGAATCGGGGAACATTATGCATTACGACTAACAAAGAATTATTATATATCCTTTAATGGTTATTTTTTAAAATAGGTACATAAAATCTTCTTTTATGGTAAAGCATAAACAAAAGAAATAATTTTTTGGAAATTAGGACCTTAAGTGTAGCAATACTGCGGCTTCCAAAAGCTTCTACGTTTTGTGTGCTAACAGTTCAAAGGACTAAAAGACTGCGTACTCAGGGTAGGGTAACGGTACTCCAGCTGAAGGAGGAGGGTAGCCAACACTTTGCGTGTTCAATAAAAAGGGAAATCAAAATAAAGCGGAAATGGTGTCAGGACGAGTACGACAAAGAAAGTACTTAAGCGGCGCGTCACTCAATCAGAGTGATATTATTTTTAATGGCGTTGAATTGAGCAGGCGTCTGGTGGTGCATGCCGCCTAAGACTGCATACAACAATAAACACGACACGCGTTGCTGCCACCACGCAACGAGTAGCAAACAACACCCACAGCAACACCAAAAGCAACAGCAACAACATAGCAGTGGCGACGGCGACGGCTACAAAATGGGAGTGGCGAGTGGAATTGACTGAAGTAATCCCCGTGGCCACGGTTTCCCATCTATATGCTGCTGGTGAATATTCTTCCTCGGTTCTCAAATGAAGTTTGGCCGTCAACAGCGTCGCACGCGAGAGTCGTCTCCTGCCCCGGACGGGTAGCCTGCGTCCCGTTATGCACTGCTTGTAACCTGAAACCGACAAAGTTTTTAAATGCACAAACTAAACTTAATTACATTTCAATTTACGCTCAACCAAAACAACTGACGTGGACGTGCCCGTGTCGTATCCATATCCGTGTTCATCGTCGTCCACACTCTTTGGCACTCCTCATCTGCCACGGTGGCCGCGTAAACAAACTGTTATCCATATGTCACTCACAGCTGGCACTGTTGCGCGTTCCGATTCCAGCGAATGGGTGATCCCGCCAATGCCGGCGGGCGGCAAGTGCACAACGGTAACGATGCTGCTGGCCCAGCGGATTGCACGCAACGATTGTTGGTCAGTCGACGACGAGCCCTGCTACCGTTCAAACAAGATGAACGTTTGGCAAACGCTGGAATATCTGTCCGGACTTAGTCTCAGAAAACGCTATAACTATGAGGGTTTTGTGGATACCCAGAATCTTATACGCACTCTAACACCATCGTGGCGACGTGACAGCTATGCGGAGAAAAACAAAGCTGAGGATGTAGCTGCTCCCAGCGGCTCTTCCAGTGCTCCAGTTAAATATTCCGCCGACCACACCGAAAGCGTTAATGTTCCTGTTTCAAAAACCATTGCGAGACGCACCACAAGTGTTCAATCAAGTGATGCCTTGGGGCTTACATTACGTGGAGTTGCTGCCATCAGAGCCCCAAAGAGTGGGCGTCGCAATCGAAAGATCAGCCGAAATTCACCCCAGCTGGAAGTTGAGTATGCTCTGACACCGGAAGACCTGCAGGATTTAGTAAAGTGCACGTAAGATCATGGACATAGTGTACTTTAAGAATCTTTCTGGATATAGATGGAATAGTTTCCTACTAGCTTTGTGGTATTAGGTGTTCATAACGATTTTTATTTTATTTTACGCAATGAAATTTTCTGTCAGTGTATTAAATTGGCAACGCTTTTTAAAAGCTTAGCCAAGACGCAAACCTTTGGCTCAAAGCATTTTGGCCACGAAGCGTTTTGAATCGTAGACACAAAGAGAATACGATTCGTAGGGTTGAATCAAAAAACTTAGCTAGGAGAAGTGGAAATGTAGAACTTTATATTTAAACAAATGTAAAATATTTTTGTTTGTTATCAACCGTTTTAACTGTGGCAAGTGGCATCACCAAGAGTAAGCAGCAGATGGGCAGAAACGCCACTTTTGTGGCAAGGACTTGCCTGAAATTGCATTGTGACTTTTCTGGCGACATAACCGTGACACTGGCAGCTTAAAAAATGCCGTTCACTTGGTGTGTGGCGACATGTGCGTTCTCCCTAGGGTCAGTTGGAAGGTGCGTACCTAAGATGGTGAATGCAGCGTGCCACAAATCAAACACAATCTCAAATGCATACTACTGGCTGAAAAAGGACGCGAAAGCCACAGAGGCCAAAGACGAGAGGAAATAAGAACAAAAAATTATTAATCCAATTGTCGTTATTTGTTATCGATGTGTTGACAGCTGCAGCTGCCAATTGGAAAAAAAAATTGTAGCTCCTCAAAAAGGATTCTTAACTTTATGCGCGACTGTCTTAAAGTACATCAAGAAGTGGAAACATCACTTGATATGTGGCCACACGTGAAGGCAGTTTACCAAATCAACTCATTGGCAATAGTCGCCAATATCCATCAAGATTGCATGGCAGCACCACTCCCCCCCGCACGCCATCTGCACCCGCTGGCTCTACCGTGATCGAAAGTGTTTGCTCAATTTCCGCGCTCAGAGCCGATTAGAGGGAATTATTGTATGACTCGCTGTCATGAAACTTGGCCATAAAGTGAAATTGTTATCTGGTTTCAGCCACAAGACTGTAATGTGAGATTCTTTAGTTGGTGTGTCCGTGTGTATGGATATGCACCTATGCACACACTCACCTGTACGTTCCGATTGACTAGACGAACGATGACAGGCCATAAAATCCATCTCGAAGCCACAGCAGGACAGTGAAAGTCGACAAAGGCAAGGATATCGTGCCGCTATATGAAAGAACCAAACTGAAAAGAAATTACTTGCATACTATTTAGTAGCTCGACGATTATAAAAATAGAGTTGTCACCTATAAACCTTCAAGCTTTGTCATTTCGCGTACACTGAAAGAAATTTGGATACACTCAAAGTAACCCCGATTTCTATCTCCATGCACCAAAGCTAGAAGGGCCTTAGATAATATGCTTATAGCACTTAAAGTCATCCGCATCGTTTATGCCAATCCCATGATTAAGGATTGAGAATTGAGGTCCCATTCCTCTTTTTACAGTGTACTATGCGAACTTGTTGACACACTACGTTGTGTATTTGTTATAATATTGACATTGGTGTCATGTCATTAAGCCTAACATTAAACGCTTAGCACAACATGCGATGGCGGGACCGCCATTCAACCCACCAACCACCAAGCACCAGCATGGCCAATGTGAATGCCAGCCGTAGGTCTGGAGCTGGAGCTGGAGCTGGAACTGCGCCTCGTCTTAGGTGTATGTGGCATGTTGAAACACGACACCGTGCCACATTAAAGTGAATCGCAGCCGCAACCTGACGGGCTCCCACATGGTACTCGGCCCTTCTGTTTTTGCCACACATGTGTGTGCGGGTCGGGTCTTTGGCCATATTTGTGCTTGAGTGTGTGTGTGTGTGTGTGTGTGTGTGTGTCAACAACAACAAAATGAAAGCGAAACAAACCAAGAAAACAGGAAAACAAGGCGTAGGGCACCACATTCGATAGTCGCCTTTGGCGGTTGAAAGTTCCGCAAGTCGTTGAAATTAATGCCGCGTCCTGAGACTTAGACAGCTTGAGTACCTGTACAATACGAGATCCCAAAAATGCCAAACTGTGGGCGTTTCAACATGGTCAACATTGCCAAACAAAAGCGACCCAAGAAACACAAAGCCGTAATCACAGCGACTGCAGAGATCGAAGAGGATTTTTTATTTGATTTTGTGCAGTGTACGTTGGAACCACCGGAGAGGTAATCTCTATAAATGTACATATAACTATCAAGAATCTTCGCGTCTTAAATTGCTGACATTTATTGCCCTACGGTACGTGTTGCAATTATCAATTTTAATGCCCCGCCAACGACTCAAGTGAACGCATAAATGTCAAGTCCTCGGAAAATTTATGCACGTCCCTCGAATTAATTAGCACTGCATATTTCCAGGCACACTGTGCAGGATAATGGGAACAAGAGCAAGGATGTGGTGATGGCTGGCAACTGTTCTCCTATAGTTCGACATTGTCTTTTCAATTAGCCCTAGAACTTCGAAACCCATCCCTATATCACTTGCCAGCACTTGAGATGCCGAACAGAGTTAATTAAGTCGTTAATAAAATGAATGAAAGTTAATTATGAAGACCGTCGCTTATTTCCTACGAGATGACAGCATATGAAACACTTCAAAAATATCCAATAGTTTTGAGAAAAATTGTTTTTTTTTCTCTAAATTATAGAATAATAATATTTTCATATTATTCTTTTTATTATCTTCATTCATTCATTTTAAAAATTTAACTGGCTTGTATTTAACTATTAACTGATTTTACTGATATTACTGATATTTTATGTAGTCTATTTTCAATTTTCTACTTTATGCTTTAAAATTTAAATTTCCTAATACTGCTTATTAGTTGAATTTTCCCTATATTTTTTTTTCTAAATATTTTTTATTTTAAAAAGACTAAAATATGTTTTCGACATCGGGAACACCATTGTTTTGACGTCTTTGGCCTGAGGTGCCATCCAATAGCATTCGGAGTAGTTCAAAGTCATCAAAGTTCGATTCAATCAATTTTCAGCATGTGCTTGTTATGGGTAAAAGTGTAAGCCAAGTTAAAAGATGTCTACGCGTCCTTTTCCCTTTATACCAGCATTGACAATGGTAATGAAATTTCAATCACTGAGTGTGCGAGTGTGTGTGTCGTTGGTGGTACGTTTCTAGGTACCAATCTAGGTATCAATAAGTCAATTGACGACTTGAAAGTATGTATATACCTATGTACATGCCACGTAGCCGCAGGAGTTCCGTGTTACAACTGCAGCCATCGAA
Source organism: Zaprionus lineosus (assembly GCA_035044505.1). NCBI lineage: Eukaryota > Metazoa > Arthropoda > Insecta > Diptera > Drosophilidae > Zaprionus > Zaprionus lineosus. Next base: position 73,486 of record JAWNNX010000118.1, on the reverse strand, counting down.
CGAACCTCTAATGTATGTTGCATTGATAGGGTCTCCGATGGAAAGTGTATATAATTGCAATGTAAACAAATGGAATTGCTAAGACATATGGGAAGGGGGGGCAGCAAGTGCTTGTGCGATAGTTGCAGCTATTTCCGGGCAGGAACGAGTTCAGGATGCCACCAATCTTTCCATTGCCGTTTTCCGATTGCCGTTGCCCCGCCCACATCCATGACATTTGTAAAGGCTGCATCCGTTCCTGTCACGCACGTATAGGTGGGTAGTGATTTATAAACGTTCAGCTCCTGGTTATTACCTCGCTTACTCTTCCATATGGCTATAACGCCATATATGCGGAGGTTAGAGGTCAAACCAAATGGGTTCTTTGTTTCACGAGTGTAACTGTGAGTGTGTGAGTGTTTGAGTGTGTGGGTGTGTGTATGAGAATGGGTTAAACACAATGTGATAAAAAGCTGTGTACATGTAAATCACAATTCTTATAACAATCCATTAAAATGAGGCATGTCCTATAATGGCGTCCTTTTACCTTGACAGGAAAAATAATTTATTTCTTAAACTTGGTCGATTTTCAATAAAAAATATTTATGATATGCAAGGCAATAAAAGTATACTTTATACCGTAAAAAATTGTTATTTCCCAAAGTAACGTAAAGTAATTTCAAATTATATTATAAATAATTATTTATTATTATTATTTATTATTTATTTATTATTAATTAACTAATTCTTTAATATTTAAAGTTTTTTTTTAGATTTAGATATGTTTTATGGATCTCATATGGAACCTTTCTCAACTTCCCCGACATCTTTTTAATGATATTTGATTAAGGCCCAATTTTGTTTATTGAGCCAATTTAAAGTACATTTAACTTTGCGCACAGACACACACATAAAAACAAGGCTAGAAAGGCAGTTTTGGCAAGTTTTTTTGGCTCAGACCCAAACCAAAACTTCACTAATCAAAGTCTGACTCGCAATCCGAGCTTTACCCAGAGATGGAATGGGAATAGGGGGCGAGCCCAGAGCCAAGAGATTGAAAGTGGTAAATGGGAGTCAATGTGTGTGGCCTGTTGGATGTCAGTCATTTAGTCAGGCTATATCATTTAAGTAATTTAACATTATTTCGACACAAAAGTTGGCCCCATTATTGGTTTTTTTTTTTTTTTTGTTATTCTGTGGGTTTTATGACCCCTCCCCCATCGGTACACCCTACTGTCAGTTCGAATTTGTTTCGTGCAGAAAATGACACTAAAAGTCAGCAAGCGCGGTAAATGGTCGGATTTATGTGGCTCGTGTTGCATAGTTAGATGGGAAAGTATAGCGAATTTTTGGTTAAACCCATCGTTATGTCCCACTAATTGCCATCTGCAGTTCCAAGCATAAACTAAGCTCACGTAGAAAATCAAAATAGACTAGAAGAAAATATATAGACAGAAAAAATTCGCATAGGGAGTAAAATTTATATGTTGAAGTAACGCTAGGAACCACAAGCTGTGCATATCATGACTGCTTCCATTTACAGATTTTTATATCGCATGTATGAGCCCAATATGTATTACCATATAAAAGGGATCCCAAAGAATGTGGAGCACATCAAATACACGGGACTGTCAAATACCGTCGTTCATATATGGAGACAAAATCGAATGTTTGCTAAAAAGCTAGGCGAATGAATCTATGACAGAAAGACACCCATTTACATATATGGCAGTATTTCACTGAACCATCATATAAATGTAATATATGAACTCTGCTCACTCCTATCCCCCACCAGGACCTCTCGCCCGCTCCCCCTCTCTACATGTATAAAATTACGCTCAATTCTTGGATGGGTCGGGTCTGCCATTGTGCATAGCACCAAATACTTAAAGAAAATAATAGAATAAAAATCTACGAAATGCGATCAAAGGAGGTTAATACGATATATTAATACACTAATAAACATTATTATCGCTTTGGGATCATTAAAACAGCCCAATGCGAGTTTCGAGTTATTGTAGATTTTATTTGGCAAATTGTCGATATTTTTTCTATAGCAATTTTATTTTAAGAAAAATATACTGCAATTTTAGATACTTTAAAGAATTAATAAAACTATAGCTTTAAATCATTTCCTAAATTCTAAACGAACGAATTTTTAAGTCGACTTCTTAAGGCTTTAAGGCTCTGCAGGATAGTTTCCTCATTTGAAATCTTTACTCCTTTAAAACTCAATTTATGTATTTCTTTCGACTATCCGTAGAGCATTTCGAAGGTTGCCTGCCGAAATGAGACTTGTCAAATTTTCACATTTATCCGTTTGTTTATTTGCCACACTGTGCCGACCGGAGGAATGTAATGGAGAGGGGATTTGGAGTAGTGGTTCGGGTGCAGTGCGGCGACTTCTTGTCCTTGTGTGTGCGCCTTTGCCGGTATTGGGTGTTTTGGCAACCGAAAATAAGGCGCAGCCAGATCCAAGAACTAGAAGCTCTATAGAAACACAATATATGTGGACGACCTCATTCGTTACCAAGAGTTACTAGCGCGAAAACGGCGTTCGCGGCGAAAGTTCGTGACCCATGTGAAAAAACAAATATTTTTATTATCCTTAGTCCTTTTTTGGTCGACGGATAGGCGAATAGCAAAGTGTAGTGTGTCCAGAGATTTTTTTTTAATTTGCTTCAGCAAAAGACAAAAATCGCTCTCAAAAAAAAAATGCTTATAAATTTATCTTTATTGTCTCACTTTTAAGCCGACTTCTCATTAACGTTTTATTCTTTTGGCTAACAGCTTTAATTTGCCGCGCATCAGCGCGCGCCTGGAGCGTCTCATGGGGACCAATGTGGTCAAGCTGACCGACCGTGCCTACATGAAGGAGCTGCGCGAGCGCATTGATGAGGATTATCGCAAGCAGCTGGTGGCTCGGATACGGGCGCGCGAGGTGAGTCAACCATAAAAGACGCCCACGCAATAAACCACATTTTTTGTATCACTTCAACCACCAACCAGCAAACAGCAGACAGTCTACCTTTCCTGCCCACATCTCCACTTCTCCACTTTTCCAATCCTTAAACCCTTCACTCCTGTCCACTCCTCCGCCTCCGCCTTGTCTGTCAATTAGCCACACAAATGTGGCCAATTTGCGGGTCGCATAATTGAATTTGTGGCAACTTCAAAATGAAGCTGCAAAGCACCCGAAAATAAAAATATTGTCACGTACCGTAAAACTGAAGCTTTATGGGTTGCCATTACTTTGCTGGGGAAAACCCTTTGGTAACCTTTTCCCTGCTAGCTGGAGGCAGCTGTGTGCGGCTTTTGGGCGTGGCAGTGATACAAACATTTTGGAAAGTTTTCAATAACAAAAGTCGCGCCTTAAGCTACTGCTGCATTGCCAAACAATTGAATTCGATGAGCCCTCGACATGAAAATGGCAAATCCAAGCCGTCAAAATCATAAAAAATTAGACTATCGCGATGAGGCACAAAAAGTTACCGTTATGTCTTCGAGACATGCAAGAGCCAACAAGAGCCATGAGCGCCAATTGGAGCTGCCAGCTGTAACTCAAGTGCTCCAAAAGGCGGAAATAAACACTTAGATTCCTTCAGCATGTCGAATATTTTAGGAACTGCAGATGGAAAATTGTGAGTGGAAATGAAAATGGGAGTGAAAGTGGCGCGTTTTTCACATTTGGCGCATTGCGCTCGTCAAAGGAGAAGTTTTGTAACTTTTCCAAAAATAAAAAAAACCAAGTGTTAAAGAGACGATTTGTGGATAATATATAACCTGTCCTTAAAACTTCCTTCCTTAAATTCCTCTAAAATAACTCCTTAATTTACGTTTATGTCCACAGATGAAGGAGGTGGAGCGAGAGCGTATGCTTATCATTGAGGGGAAATCGGATGTCATACCCGATGAACTAGCCGATGATCCAATTTTTATGGTTAACAAAGATGCCAACATAGAGATCCTTAAAGAACGCTCCAAGGTACGTTGTAAAAAACACCCCTCCAATCGAAATATATCAATATCGAATTTCGTCCTGAATGCAGCTAAAAACTAACCGGGAAAAGAACGCTGAGCGTCTCAAGGTTCAGGGCGTTAAATGGGAACGGGAACGACTTCAGCATGCGGCCAAGGAAGCCGAAATGTTGGCCCAGAAACAGGAGCGGCAACGCAAACAAAAGCTGCTCGTCGAACAGTACAAATCCGAGGATGCGGAGCGGGGCATGGACCTGCTTCGGTAAGTATTAACCACCCTCCTCACCCTAGTCCATCCCTTGGTTATTCTCATCCCTAATGAGCCTTGACTCAGTTGATTTTATCAGCGGGCCTAATTAAAAGTTATGATAAAAAATTCTGCTTAAAGAACACATTAAAGATACATTTATAAAGGCGTTCCCTGTCCTCTGCCACTTGCAGGACGAAAGTACATATACACATATACATATACATATATAAATATGTGCATATACTAATTAAGGTGGGGTAGAGATAATGAGACGAGAGGCATCCATTTAAGGAATATGTTTAAACACAATTCATTAACTTTAGTCTTTAATTTAGCTTGGAAGGAGGGAGCAGGCTTTGTGCTGTCATCATAGAAAAGTGTCCGGGGGGGGGGGGGTATTGGAAATATTGTTAATCAGCATGAGTCGAGTGTTCGGTCGCAGAGATTGCTTATTTTTTGTCCATTCTTTGAATCATTTACTTATGGAAACTTTTTCATTGTCATTCACCGTCCACTTTCAGCATTCATAACGACGACTGGCGTGAGTGTGAGCAAAACCTTAAGGAGTTCTTGGAGAGCGAGCGTGCCAAAATGAAGGAGCGTTCATTGCGTGTCCCTAGACCGTACTCCTCGGATCCATTGGACATACAGAATATAGTTCGTGCACGGTAGGTGTTCCGAAAAATAAAACATTCCATTGAATTTCATATTTATTTATTTTTCCCATTGACAGTCAAAAGTTCCGGGAGACCGAGCTACGGATACGCAATCAGCTGGAGGATGATAAAAGTGTTGGCAAAGTGGTCACTCCACCTTCAGAATTTCAAGTCAACATCCTAGATGATATAATTATGGGCAGCAGTGAGATTCCGAAGGAACCCTCACAGGATCTTGAGGACTATGCGATACCATTAAAGTACATGGACGATGCCTCTGATGTGTCCGAGGAGAGTATCAGGAGTGCTGCTCAGATCAGCTTGACAGATGCCAAGCAGGAGCATGCCGAAGTGCTTCAAGCTGAGATGGAAAATGACCTCACTCGTGGTCTATTGGTCGGTAAACAACAATTTGATCAGTTGCGCTATGAGGATGAGAAAATTGTGGCGCTTCGCAATGCTAAGGTAAGCTATGCACAGACAGATCCCATGACAAGGATACATCTGATACATCAATATTTAATTTCAGAACATTATCGAGCTATATCAGTTGGCGGAACAGATAATAATGGGTGATGTGATTGAAGAGGAGCCCGATGAACTCGGCGAGGAGGACGTTATTGAGGAGCTCGAAGAGCATATAAGCAATGAATCTGAACAATAAAATTCCTTAAAAACTTCAACTCATGTGAAAATTCAAAATTTATGATAACATTTATTAAATTTGCAATTTTCACTCAAATTTTCCGGCAAGAGGGAAGTCGCGATGGCCCCAGCAGAATTGCTGAGACCTGCCAATTCGATACGAAATCTCAGTTTCCACCCAGTGTAATTTAACCTGTCGATGAAGTGTCAATAAAGTTTAATTAAACCTGAAACGAGTTCCAGATAGTAATATAATAATTCGCCCATCAAAGGCCATCCAAGCGTTAACTTTATATGACGTTCAGTTTTTGAATTGCCAAGTTTGCTGCAAATATTTACACTTTCATATATGGGACAGTTCAGAGATAACTATGTGGAACCCAATACAATGTTCCCATCAACATCGATTAGAATATTTTCGCCAATTACTTGGCTGCTGATGATGCAGTGTCAGGTGAATATTTCGGTATTAAATATAAATTATTTTGTTATCACAAAATGTGTGACTATTCAAACTAATCGTTGACTAACATTCACGGTATTCACGGTATTCACGGTAATTATGTTTTCGGAACATCCGCGGGTGAATCTCGGAGCAATTTGCTGAGGTAATTTGCTTATCGATTGCATGGCGGAAGTGTTGGGCGGCGTAAATTAGACGCAGGTGCCACGTGTTCCATGACGCATCCATATATGTGGGAGTGTGTGGGTGTTGCAGCATGTGCAGCTAAGACTTTCTTTCTTTCGAAAAAAGGACCATTTTCTTGGCAATTTTCCTTCTTGCAGTAATTTCTGTTGAAGTTAAAAATAGTCATGTTTATTGGCTATGCGCTAAAAATACGTGTTAACCCACATCCTGACGATCATCTCCTAGGTCCCCCCCCCCTCTTTTCTTTTCTCACACACACTTGCGGCTATTGTGTGAGTCTGTTATTGGTTTCCTTTAAAGCCATTGACACATCATCTCATATAGATTGCCATGGGCAATATATATTTGCCAGCATATTTGCTGTGGACGCCCCTTTGGACACCCATTCCGCCCGTAGGATTCGGAAACCAATGCAAATTATATGCTCACTTACTCAATCCTTGAATTCTCCTTAAAGTGTCGCCTTTGGGCGCCTCCGGTGTTTGTCAACTAACTGCAGATTATATCGCCTCAAAAGACACCAGCAACACTCCCCCTACTTTCATCATACTTTCTCGAGGTCTCGTCTTGTTTACACTTTTCACTGTCTGTCAGGGATTTGCATGTGTGAGAAATATAATAAAACTTTGCAACTAAGGACCTTTCTCTATTTATGCAGAAGGGAATGCTTGATATATGTATATAATATTGGGTGGTGGATACGTGAAGTCAATGTTTGGTTGAATATATATAATCTTAGTTCTATTTGTCCAAAGCTTAGGGTAGCCTCATTTATTGACCCATCATCGGCGGTTCCCTTTGGGAGTGTGAAAAACGTCTCCAAAAATAAAATGCATAAAACATTTTTTTTATGCGAGCTCACAGGATAACTTGGCAGCTCCTACTTATATTTTGTTTATGTTATAATTTTTTATAATTTATTAATATTTTTTATTTTAAAGAAAAGAATTTAAACTTATTCTTAGATATTTTTAAAAATATGTTGCCCCTCTAATTTCTTATATTATTATCCCTATTCAAATTAATCAAGGAAAAGCAATTATAAAGTTTTCATCGAATGATTTATAGCGACATTTAACATTTATAATGAAATAGAATCTTGATGAATTACGGCTTACAGAACCCTTCCGGGAACAAAAGGTCACGCTACATATTCGATGGGGGATAGAGCTTAACGTAGGCTAAAACGTAAGTAAGTAACATCCAACACACATATATCAGTTTTCCATTTGCAGCGATTATCCAGGCGTCATAGGTCACGCCCACACGTCAAGGATTCCGGTAAACCAACAGACGCATTTTATACAAAAGAAGTGTTGACAACAATTACTGAATCACCCGAACTCATTTCCCTCCCCGCCACCGTTTCCCCAATCCCCTATGTCTCTCATGGTCTGACGTTATTTGGGCCATTCACAATCGTAAAGTTGACTTGTTGCCTACTTAGCTGGGCAAATCTTACGGCGTAAATAATTACAACCAATTTTTACTGTGGTAGTAGATCTGACGACAGCGCAAGGACTTCGGTCGATTTGCCTATAATATTTCAAACGCCAGAGTACACAACTTCGCAAATGTGACGAAATATTTCATTGATAAAGCCGTTGGAATTACGGAATCACATGCTAATGGTCCTACGCGACCGTAACGCAAAACCGTAAAAGCTTGAGGAGCTTTTACGCAATTTTTTGGCGCGTCTCGCTCGTAGCTACTGCCGAAGCTACTCGGTCCCCCAATCGGAGCCAATCGCCATCGCCCGTCCTTATAAAAGAACTCGGCGTCCGTAGTCAGTCACGCAGTGTTCAACAAGTAGTAGGAGCAACAGTTGCCAACGGAACATTCTTCCAGTGGCGAACGGTAATTCAAATTCAAAAAGTAGCAGTAAGCGTAGTAGAAAACAGACAGTGAAACGGAAAGCGCACGCCTAACAAGTTCCGACCTAGTGAGTTCCCGTGAATAAAGTGAAATTTCAAATTTAAATAATAATATGCCAGAAAATTAAATTCTATATTTAAATATTTATGAACTACATTTTTAAAGAGACTCTCACGCTTTTGGTCATTTTTTATTAACGACAAACAAACTTCATAAATGCGTCGCGAAATCTTAGAAATGCCGTCGCCAACTCTGATATCAGAGACCAGACAAACAATCGTATAAATTATATATTATGTACACATATATACATATATATAAATACATACATAAATATACAAATACATATACACATGTTTATTTATATGGATTGATATTAGTATGTGTGTATGTGAGTGTGTCAGTGTTCAGAGACTTTAATGCATCATTTTTTAAAGTAGTAAACTTTAATCAAAAAAAAAATAAAAAAAATGGTCTAAAAGTAATTTATTTTTTATAATTTAGTGAAAGTCATAAAAATGCCTAAAATTTATTAATTAAATTAATTAATTAAATTAAAATTAAAAAATTAATTAATTTATTAATCATGCCACAGTATTTATTAGACGATTTTAAAATTGAGAGAATTGAATATATTTTTAAACCGAACAAGAAGCGATTTAATTAGAAATTAGATTATAATTAATTTTAAGTTATATTTAAGGAATGCGACTAAAATGCGCACTCCGTGAATTTATAATTTTGGCCAAAAATTCTTATACCCCAAATGAACATATAATGAGATACAACTGGGACTTTATAAGGTTAAATGGAATCTATTTGCATGGAAACACTTAAAAAATAATTTCTTAATAATTGTTGAAACATTTGGGAATATTCCTTCGTTTTTTTTTTTTTAAAGATTTTCTGTTGTTTTTAAATTTAATATTGAAGTAGGCTAAAAACAAAGGAAAAATGTATTTTCAGATTTCATATAATTTTTATAGCTGACAAAATATTTCACACTTTACTTTAATATTTTTCCTTCTCAGCATTTCTTTTGGATAAATTGAAAGCAATTTGTTGAGTTGAACGAAATATTTCCATTTGCTTTTGTGGCAATCCAATGACAAATTCCAAGCAAATAAAAAATATAAAGAACAACAGAAACATTTGAGATTGTAGCCAAGCAAACAGCTCCTGACAAATCCCTTCACGTTCACGTAAAAAAATCCAGCAAAAATTGATAAATAAAAAAAAAAAAATAAAGAATAGAAGAAAATATGAAAAGTTGAGGAAAATCCCTGAGCAACACAAGTGCCATACACGTAGATTGTTGTGTGAGCATAGGTGTGCGTGTGTGTGTGGGTACTTGGTCATCAATGAAGGATCACATTACAGACCCCAGGCATATTATGGCCACAGCCCACAGAAAGCAACAAATGTGATCTCAGCGTCTGTGTGCATTCAGCTAAACTCTATAAATCAATTTCTTGACTCTTTGTAGACATTTCAATGTTGTTCTGCTTTTATGGCCAGAAGGCACATAATCCCATGTTTGGTTTAGACGGACAGAACGGAGCAAGGACAAAGCTTGAAATATTGTACACAGTGAATAACCTCTAATGTTCAGCTTGAAGTTGAATCCATTTGCAGTTCTAAAAGATTTTACATATGACAATTAATAGCAATTTATTAATCATTTTTACTATCAGAATTTTTAAGAAATTTAAAGGGAAATAAATATAAATTTCTACAACTTTGATTTTTTTTAATCGCCAATTTTTAACTTTAAAGGCTTTGACCTCTGCAGCAGCTGCGTTTCAGTCTTATGAACGTCGAGTTATGTAATAGAAAAATGGGTCGGTCCAAGAAAAAGGACAAAGACTTCGTCGACGTAATTGGCCCAAACTTTGGCTAGACCAACCCAAAAACGCAACACCCAAACCCCAACTTGGCCAGAAGCCTATACCAAAACCCTTCAATTGTGGGCGTCATAAGTTTATTGCGTTTAGTCAGCGCTAATTAAACAAGTTTTTTTACACTGCATGACAAGTACTTCCAACCCACCACGTCCAGCCCAATGATAGCATCTGGTCACTAGGCATTGCTCCATTTACTGGAATTTCGGCTCAATTTTCGCATTTAAGCAATTAAGTGTCCGTTTATTACGGAACAGGTGAGTTGGCAGGCAGGTGACAGCTCTTCCCGTTCCACCACATGGCCCAAGTTGCGGACATTCCATTGTATACATTTTATTTCACTCCCGGGACTCCACCTACTAAGAAATACTTCGACAACTTCTTCCCTTTCACTTTTATTTATTTAATTTTTTTTATGTAATTGAAGCCACTTTGGACTCTCTGTCAACAAGTTAATTAAGGCTCCTTTAAGGCTCCGTTAGCCAAATGTTAAGATATTTTTCCCTCTGGAAATCTTTCCCTCTTAAAAATACTGGAGTATCTCTGTTTACTCCAGATACTCTGACACTCCAAACATCAGTCTTTAAAAAATATATTGGAATACTTCAAATTATATAGGGAGCAATTTTTTTCTTAAATAACTTTAATCCTGTATAAAATAAGAAAAATGTAGAATTGTAATTTGTCCCTTGTGAGATTCAAGTTTTATTAATCGAAAGTCCAATATACCCAATTTTGTATTTTTCGTAGAATAAAAAAGAAAATTATATTTTCTATACTTTTTGTGTTGGCAAATAATTTAACTAAATTATATGATTCACACTTGGGCATCAAATTTACATTGAAGTCCAATCAAAACGTGCAACGAACAAGAAATTGGTTACAAACTTTTCCCCGTCATCTTTTGGGGACAATTTTAATGAGAAGACGAATTGAAAATTTTCGTTCTGGCTCAGCGAATTTTGGGGCGTGTTTTTCTGTGGCCCAATAAATTGTTAGACTGCGGTTCATCAATTTGCTATCATCCAAATATATTTAAATTACCATTGGTAAAGAACAGGTAAAGCTTTAGAAGTTTTAAAACACATTTTTTTACATACTGAAAGATATTTTAGTACACGAATTTAGTCCGAAACTCTCGTTGATTTATTCTTAAAGTAAGCGAAAGAGTTGACTGCGATTCGTTTGGTAATTAATTAATTTGCTATCATCCAAATATATTTAAGTTACCATTGGCAAAGAACAGGGAAAGCTTTAAAAATTTTAAAACACATTTTTGTACATACTGAAAGATTTTTTAGTACACGAATTTAGTCCGAAACTCTCGTTGATTTATTCTTAAAGTAAGCGAAAGAGTTGACTGGTAATTCATCGATTTGCTATCATCCAAATATATTTAAATTACCATTGGTAAAGAACAGGGAAAGCTTTAAAAATTTTAAAACACATTTTTTTACATACTGAAAGATTTTTTAGTACACGAATTTAGTCCGAAACTCTCGTTGATTTATTCTTAAAGTAAGCGAAAGAGTTGACTGCGGTTCGTTTGGTAATTCATCAATTTGCTATCATCCAAATATATTTAAATTACCATTGGTAAAGAACAGGGAAAGCTTTAAAAATTTTAAAACACATTTTTTTACATACTGAACGATTTTTTAGTACACGAATTTAGTCCGAAACTCTCGTTGATTTATTCTTAAAGTAAGCGAAAAAGTTGAACCTTAAATAAAAATTAATTTTAAATTCTTTTGTTTAGATACGCCAAATGCTAATTTTGGATAGTACAGATATAGCGAGCGAGGAATATGATTTTCTTTTGTTTTTCATGTTTTGCTTAACAAATGAAAAGGGGAGGGGAGGGGGGAAAAATCGGAGCAGCGTCGGAACCACAAGTGCCAAAAGTTTCACGCCATCTCATTTATTGTGCTGAAAAGCGAAGGGGTTGCCTTGGGAGGGGGCTAGGACAGAGTTTCGGATGTGACCAGGCTAATGGGAGCCAAGGCATGAACACGGATTTTGCTGTGCAGGAATGAATGGTTGTTTGATACGTTGCAAAGGAGTCAAGCTTACGTTGCTGCGAAGGCTGAGCCTTGCCCGCGATTAATTAAATGAAACGATGCGAGTGGCGGCCTTAAAATAAAAACAAGCTGTAGTCCATGAGCTACAACAACAACAACAATGGCAATAACAATAGCAACAACAGCCACAATAACGGCGACAACAACGATGGAATAATATAAGATGCCTTGAGACAACGTGTTTGTTTAAACCCTTGCACTGTGCGTGTGTGTGTATGCGTGTGTGTGTGTGGGTGTGTGTGTGTGCATGTATATATGTCTCTTATGTTTTCTTAAACACAAAAAGTGCGAACACCCACACAGTCTTCTGTTCGTTTACAGTGTGAGTTAAGGTAGCTTCTATTAAACGTTGGAAATGGTAATTACGCTCATGTACATAACACACACACACGCATACATCTCCATTTACAGATAGGAACCAACGAGGCCATCACGCTAATCCCGCGGACAACAGTCACGGCACACACACTTGCTGGAGCAAACAAAACGAAATGAAGCCCGACATACTTACACTCTGTATCCTGGCAACGACGATCTTGACTAGCACACGCAACGTCATTGGCTTTCTCAACTCCCAGACATCTACATCTTCGCTGTCAGCCAATGGCCCATCTTCGGTTTCGGAGCAGCAACATTCGCTACATGGCGCCATCTTTGCACCATTGGATGCGAGTGTGGGCGATGGGGACGAAAACCCTGTGATTCAGCCGCGACGACATATGAGCGCCCAGGAACGTAACATTTATGATCCTGGTGATGGTAAGTCCCTGATTAAATGACATTGCCTTTTGTTGTTCGGCCAAGAATCACGTCTGACATTTGACCCTTTGATGGGAAGCCAACTAGGCATTGTTCCCGCTTGTTTGTCCCAAACAGAGGACATCTCTGATGCTCGAAACGTTGGCATTCCATTTCTGAGAATTCATTTCTTTACTTTGTCTAAGAGTTCATTTTCTCCAGAGCTCCAAGAAGAGCAATGCATTAATTGGTTGATTAATTATTTTTCCTTTTATTATTATTATTGTGTTATGCACATCCCCGCCCACTGAATGTAAACATTTATTAAACTCTCAGCTCATGTTTTTTTAAGTCCATTTAAAAAAGAAAAAAACATCGTCTATGGCTATGGCATTTTAAATGTTTCTTTGAAAACAAAAACGTTGTGGAATTTGGGACCCCTTCCTTTGGGTGCGCACTCAACAGGTGAATCGCTTTGTGCGGCGTCCTTTTTGGGCGCCCACTCGGCGCATTGATTTGAATGGCTGCTGGGCATTTCCGGTCAGTGCGCAATTTTTGAAGTACGTTTAGCTATGGCAACCCAATACAAACACACACATATGTCCACACACACACACACACGCACACACACACACACACCATACACACATACAAAGGGTGCACTTAACAGACTTGGCAATGTTAACAATTTTGACCGAATTTGATTTGACGCATGGTTTACGTTGGAAATTGCGTTATTCGGGCAATATGGATCATCTCTCAGGTTGACGCAATACCAGAGATGATGGACAATTGACATAAATCAAATTTTGGCAGGACTGAAGAGATGTTTAATAGATTTTATGTGAAATGAATCTAAAAATAGTTAAATGCGATTAATTGGGCTTAATATTTGAAATACTTAACGGTAAGCGGCTTTAACTTGGAGTGTAAATAACTCCGATGTTTAACCAATGGATCTTAGGAAATAATCCGAGTGCCGACCGCAGTGCTCGTGGCAGTTTAAGTTGTACGGCATGTCAGGACGCTGCCAAATGGGACAAAAGGCAACCGCATGATGATGAACAGACAAACGTCATGGACAATAAATGACGAAATTGAATGACTGAGCAACGGACGGAATGACAGAGGGACCAACTGACAGCTTTGACTTACAATGGGCGTTGACATTCGGGTGGGCCAGTTCTCTGTTCACAATGCGCCGCCGGTCAATTTCCGCCACTTCACAGCCAAGCATCAACCCCAGCTCCCAGCTCCCAGGTCCGCAGCTCCCAGCCCCCAGCCCCCAACTGCCAGCCACCATTCCACACAATATTTAAATATGTATGAGTATTTTTAAGCCCCATTCAACAAATAGTCGAAGTATAAATAAGAGCTGAGTATTTGCAGAGTGAGAAATGAGAAGTGAAATGTGAAAAGTGAAAAATGGGCAGGAGTGGGGAGTAAGAAATGCGAAATGAGACAGGACAACAAACAAACGATTCGAGACTTTCAACTGTCACTAAGCGGAAACTTAAGTCCCCCCTTCAAATCATTCAGTCTGAACTTTGCGGCCGGATTAGCGAAAAGTTATGAAAATATTTAAATTCCAAATAATACAAAGTAGCGTTTAATCATCTTCGTGGCAGAACTGCTGCACGCTCTTAACGCGGAGCTGGCCCAGGAGATGAGCATATCGCCGGAGGAGCCAGACTATGCGAGCGCCGTTAACAATGAGCGCGATGTTACCACCAAGTTTGATATGCTCAAGAAAATGGAGGAGGATTTGCGTGCTGAGCAGGAACTAGTTGATAAATCCGCTATGCTCATGAAAATGCTTGAGGTAAGTCAACTTTGAATTATCAAAAGGGGAAAGTTTAAAACCGGGTGTCCACAGGATCCCTCATTGGATACCCTACCTCTGGTCTATGTCGAAGAGGAGGAGCCAACAGCACTTGCAGCTGCTGCACCAGATGAATATCCCGAACTTGATAACGGCATCCAAAGCTTTGCTCTTGGACAGGGCAAAACCAAGCGCTCGCGTTACTACCGTCGGTATCCTTGGAAGCGTCACAATCGAAATCGAGGGTAAGCACATGTCCCTGACCTAAATATACACACACCACAGCACCCTTTCACATATAGAAAAAAAAAAATGAACACTAGATATCCGCCCGAATCCCAAATCCCTTATAATTTGTAGTCGTAGTCTTAGTAGTAGTTAACCTCAGGTTATAGCCAACACTATGGAATGTCCCTTGAATCGTTTTCCTTGCAAAAACGCCCTTAACTTTATTCAGTTTTAAATAATAACAAAATGTAAATAAATTAATTTATTAACTATTAAGGGCAGAAGAAATTCGATTTGAGGGATAAATCCGTTTATGTAAATTAAACCTTTTTTGAACTTAACTAAAAACGAATCTCCAAGAGTCTCTCTAGGCCAAATACCGAATAAAGAAAACCGAAATCGAACACACATCACATGACATGATGATGAACATAATCCATCCATTGCCCAACATCAAATGGGCGTGACGTAAAAAATAATTCTAATCCCGATATATTACCGTTATCAGATCTTACATGAATTCTATCAACAGCAACTATGAACCGGAACTGCGTTACACCTGCACACCCAGCAAGGAGGATATATTCAAGCTACTGGTTAATCTTCACGAGAATCGCAAGGGCAATCATAGCAAGACGGTTAACTTCTGTAATCGCAAGCGTCCAGCCAAGGCTGTCTTTACCAATATTCGATTCCTTGGCTAAATCTGGATAATATAGTTGGACCTACAACAGGATAAAGACAAAGTCCATACTACCACAGTACCACAGTACCACACCCACACACACACACACACACTAACACAGGTACAGACAGACTCATATGTATACCAAGCATCAATTGTAAATTGCTGACAAAGTCAAGCACGAAACTGGAGAAAACAAGCACTAAAAATTAGCTAACTATTTTAAACAAACAAACTAACCAACGGTTTAGTAGTTACAATGTACTTATTTTAAATAGACCTTTGTGCACAATTTGAATGTATTTGTATTCACACCTTCCCAACTAAGCTAGCCAATTAGCAGAAGCAAATCCCTAGCTTTAGTTCTCAGAGCTTTGCCTCTCAATGCGATGTACATACACCTAAAGTTCTAGTCTACGTTTGAATGTATGTGTGTGCGTGTGTTTATGCTAATATCAAGTAAAGAACATTACATTTTAAAGGTAAATCTAGCAACTTGTCATATCATTAGAAAACGTCTATCGGTGTCGGTAGTTGAGTATTACTTTTATTATATGTATAACTATTATTAATATTATAACTTCAACTTTTATCGCTTAGATTTTGCGTTCATTTCGATGTTAGAGACGAAAACTAACGGCAAATCAATGTGTATATATGTATGTGTATGTATACTTGATATTTAAAAGTCTTATTAACTATAATACCATCAATGCGTGTAAAGTCCATTAATCGATATGCAAAAATAAAACTATTTAATATATGTATATGTATATGTATATATATATATGTATATATATTCATATATAATTCTTGTGAGCAATTAACTGGTATTTTCTTCTTTTACTAAGACACCGATTTAATTATTTTTTTGAATGCGATCTAGTGGGATTGTGGAATTTCAGTGGGAACATTTTTTAATTGATTATTTTCCAGTTTTATTTATTTTTTAATTTTTAAACACAACCCCCTGGTAAACATTAGTGCTTCCTCTGCAAAGGCAACAACGATGAACAACCCAAAAATAACACAGATAAAGGGAAGAAAATGAAAAGAAAAACTTTCAAGTCATGTTTGTTCAGTATAAATACTTATAAACATATAAGTGTCGTATGTAGAAACGTGCATCCATTGTTTGGCTATGATCTCTCGGGTTGACTTGCTGACGTCATCAGAGATGTGAGAAAATAAGGTTTCACTGCTTAGTCAGCGCGAGGTCCGCGCAAGCTGAGGCGACACGTAAAGCTTACGCATTGTTGCCATTGCCATTTCCGTTGTTGTCACCCACAGCAGCAACAGCAACAGCAACAGCAACAGCAACAGCAACAGCAACAGCGGCAGCGGCAGCAGCCAGCACCACTTCAAATAGATAGACCTCGATGCCAAGTTGTCGTCGTTGTCTGGAAGTGTCAACTCTGATGCCTATACGGACTTGAGCAAACATCACCAAGAACAGACCCAACAGTAAGTGAGAGTGTGTTTGTGTGGGTGATGCCAAGGCATTCAATTTCAGTACTCAACTCCGGCACTTCAAGGTGCAAAGAACTGCCACCACAATCGACGTGTCTTTCAGATGATAATAAACAATGCTTTTCGTTTGTATGGAAAATGAAAGTTGGCACGTGGACCACAAACCCCTCATATGACCAAAATGTAAAATAGTTTCTTGATGTTTGCTTTTAAATTCTTTAGATGATTTCTATCCCTAGTAGTTGGTAAAGGGAACCACTTAAGGAAAACTATTAGTTCTACGGGATAGATCTCTAAACATAGATCTACCACAGATATGATTTTGATTTATTGAAGTTTATTTTTTTCTACCTGTTATATTTCTATAATTACCTCCCCCTCTGCTCTTAAGTATTTCAAGATTCAAAATATATAAATATTTTTTGGACTGTTTGTTCCCCAAATGATGAGCAAACAGAATTGTTTATTGTTTAAATTTAAGTAAAGAAACTAACCAAAAATATTGCTAAACCAACTACGAAGCGGGGCAAAACAGATGGGCTTGGTTAACCAAAGTGAATCAACGGAGAGACGCAGAACCTCCATGTAGTCAAACGTACAGCTGCTCTTCTCAAAAGCCTTTGTCGTCGGAGTGGCTTTAACGGAAGTCGTTGGCTTAACATCGTCATCGTCGAGAGCGGCGCGTGCAAAGGCTTCGTCAGCATCGAAATAATAGAACTCTTTGCGTGTCGAGTTGGTTTCCACAACTCGTGCCGGTTGCTGTGCATCCAGACCACGTGCCCAGGCCCAAGATGCCTGTCGTGATTGGCGATAGGGCGTAAATTGCATAAGAGGACTCAGTGGGAAATTGGAAAGACGGCCGAGATAATTTGGCCAAAGCGGCGTCTGCGGTTGTGGTCGATATCCAGTCAACGGAGACGATGCCAATGGCGATGGCTGATAGCCCAAGTAGTTGGGAGGTTGATAGCCAACCTGCTGCGGATAGCTATCCAATTGAGGCTGTTGGATGCCCAATTGGGGCTGTTGGGTGCCCAATTGAGGCTGTTGAATGCCCAATTGTGGTTGATAGCCACTAATGGCCGGAACACCTGTCAATCCTGGCAGACCAGCTGGATTTTGGGGTCCAAGGGGCACTGTTCCATCTACTCTATATGCACCAGTGTCCTGATCCTGGAAGATCTCAAGCAAAAAGCCATTGGAATTTCCACTGCTCGACTGTCCCATTCGCAGGCGCAGTGCTTTGCGTCCCTGTGGCCAAAACGATTTATGCACATATCCTGAACGGCAACCACAATAACGCTGTCCATCCAACTCCACAAAATCTCCATTGCAAATACCACCACCAGGCGTAGGAAATAGTGCTGATCCTCCTTGTTGTCCAAAGTCAAAGAACTTGAAGTGTATGCGCAAACCCGCAACATTAGGAGAGTTCTTCTCCAAGTAGATGATGCAATCCCGCTGCTGGCTCGGCAAAAGAGCATTGAGTACAGTACGCGGGAATCCAGGACTAGACAAATAGAAGTGCGCCTGGTTAAAATTATTAACACAGCACAAATCCACCTGACCTCCGAACTGCGGATCATAGTCCCTTAGCTGAATTCCCTGCGGTTGGAAGACTGACGTTTGATACTGATCCGCAATATCGGGTAGTTGCTGTTGGGACTGTTGCTGCTGCAGTTGTTGTTGCTGCTGTTGCTGTTGTTGCTGTTGCAGCTGTTGTTGCTGTTGCTGTTTCTGCAAGTCAGCTGTAGTACACGGTGGAGAATTTGCTGGTGAAACTCCAGGAGGAGGCACAAGTCCAGGTACAGTGAGGGGTGGCTGAACGACTGGCAAATAGAAGCCACTGGAAACGCCAGCCGTAGAGCCCGGCACATAAGACGGAAAAGCCAAATTAGGAAAAGGATACGCATTTATTGGCTGGTAGCCCTGGTAGATACTTGGCCAGTTGGAAAATGGCTGCTGCTGTTCCGGCAAACTAAGATTGAAGGGGAACTGTTGCTGTGACGGCTGAGGCTGTGGTTGCACCTGTTGCTGCCGATTATGATGATGATGATGATGGGGAGGCATCACTTTTTTGGGTGGCTGTTTAGCAGTCACTTGCACTGTATCATCCTGTTCATCATCGACTTCCAGGCCACGCGCAACCAAATCCTCTTGCTCACACGCCAGACGTGTAATCAATAACCTAAAGCCACCTGCAGTTGTCCAAGGCGAATCATCGCTAAAGAAGCGTAGACGCAGGATACCATCGGGTGTTTGATACTTTTTAATACCCAACACCTGACCACACAGCACATCCATATCGTCGTCATCGTTCTGCAGGCCAATGGCCAGATAATCACGACTGCAATTCTCAGATTTCTCCAGTTGAAAGTCGAGAAATTGTACATGGAACTTGGTGAGGCAGCGATATGGCGATCGTATCACGTAATCCACACAAACATTGACCGGGTAGTTATCCGGATAGTTCGGTGATTCAATGACACTTTGACGCTGCCGATAGACACCAAGCAATTCGCACTGAGATAGCTCATCATGCACGAATCCCTGTCCGCCGCTACTGATAGCGATAACAACGTACAAGGCTAGCCAGGATATGCTGACGAATCCTTTTAACAAACTTTTGCGCGACATGCCAATTAGCCGAAGATACGCGTGCGGCAGGTAACTTGTGGAAACGCGTTCCAAAACTCAACTAAATCGACGCGGGTCACTCAAAATGCTCTTCGGGTTGAAATTAGGTGCGACTTTTCAGTTTCACTTGCCCCAACCATCGCGGACGCCCCCAACTCCCCCAACTTTAAAATATCTGAACCTTTGAACAATTTGCACTCTTGTTTAGGGCCACAACAAAAGCGTTCACTTGTTTGACTTCCAACTACGTTTTTCACTTGGTATGGCCATCAGCTTCAAAATCTGCCTATGTTCCATTGATAACTGACCATTTCAACGTCCAATGAACTCTTGTCAGTAGCAGATGAGTAAACATTTGCAAATATCTTTAATATTTTAAATGGACTCAAATAAAGCATGTTCTTCCCAATGATGTTTTCAAAAATTTGACATTGTGGTGCAAAAAGCTTTATTAGAAACCTCAGCAGCCTACAAGATGCCTTAACTAACTTCCGGAAACAGTGAATTGTGAATTTCTTTTGTAGTAAGGGGACTTACAAATATATATATATATATTTATGAAAATATTAACAAAAAAATGCATCCATTAAAATAAATATTTACTTATTAATAAATCTTTGATGGCTACTAAAAACACCTCCACAATTTACAAAAAATTGAAATAGTATTTTACATGTGAGCCCACAAGCCGCAATCGCGTTAAGTGCTTTGAAAGTGCAATCATAAAGACCATAACCCCACGTGAAATGTTGATAAACAAAAAAAAAAGTAACAACAACAACAAGAGATACAATACATAACTCCAATAACTGAATATTTACAGCGGAAAAACTTGCATCACCTCACAAAATATTTGTTTGCGTTCGTGGGAGTGAATATTGAACATTGGACACACCCTATCCTCTTGTTTAACAATTTACCCAATTAAAACAAACATAAAAATCTGTTTTACAATCTTACAAAAAAAAATAAACTTCAACCTTCTTTTAAAATCTTATATCTGATTATTACCAAAACAAACAGAAATCATGTCTTTAGTAAAGCGTTATATATCACTTACTCCGTAGAATCGTACAGAGTTCGAGTTTTTGAAGATTCATTTAAGTTGGCTTATTAAATTTGATTTGGCATATTTAAAAGCTTAACATTTTCGATTCAGAAAAATTTAGAGAGAGATATTTAGGTTCTTTTTGTTACAAGTAAATTCAAAATTTGTGTTTTGGTATTGGTACCTTATTTTCGGATTCTTTTCACTTGAATAATTGATTCTAGTAGCACAAGATGACAATGCGACTAAATTTACATAACATACTTAAAACTCAACTTACCAAAGATCCAGGAGGTGCTGAAATTTCTGAGTTGGCATCTGACAATAGGCGAACAAATAACGAAGTGAGACTTGATGCTGGTAAAACGCCCGCAATGAGATATTTTAATAATAAGCCAGATGTAAGGAGTAGGGTACAATCCATGATGTTTAACATTCACAAGAATATGAAGAGTGAGTTAAAAGAATATTTTAATTTAAGGAAGTAGATTTTTAATAATTTATATTTACCTGCTTAAACAGTGACGTTTCCACCCCGTAACGCTGTACCTTCTATACCACAGCCCATTGCAAGTATTTCAACTAAGTTCAAGGGTTCAAAAAAACAAAGTGAGCTTAGAAGGAAACGAATGAAGGGTGGCGTTGTGCATGGTTTAGCCCATCGGAGATCTCCAAATCAGTTTGTACCGTCTGTAAAAACCAATCAGCTTGGATTATTAGATCGTATTGTTGAAAGAGATCCTAAAAACTTTTATAATCAAAATCGTGTGAAGGAAATGATAGTTCAAAAAAACGTACTGGAAAACATGTTAGTGCAACATAAAAAATTGCAACGTGATCGACAGACTATTGCACAGGATATACAACGGATGCGACAAGATTTGAATAAACTTAAAACGAAACTAGATTCATCACTTCAAGCTTTGAGCTCCACGCGCACCTTATATACTGGCAACCCGAAAAAAAAATTGTCCAATTATATACGGGAACCA
Source organism: Zaprionus lineosus (assembly GCA_035044505.1). Classification (NCBI taxonomy): domain Eukaryota; kingdom Metazoa; phylum Arthropoda; class Insecta; order Diptera; family Drosophilidae; genus Zaprionus; species Zaprionus lineosus. The sequence goes on along the minus strand of JAWNNX010000118.1, from coordinate 51,855 downwards.
AAAAGCACTGATTCAAATAAAACTCCATTTGTAAGAAGTGGTTCAGCAAAAAGAAATTTGACATCCAGAATCTCAAAAAATAAAAGTACCAAATGTATTTTAAGGAAATGAGCATGTACAAAAAGAGTTTTAGATTTTAAAATTTATCGAAATGAACGCCACTTAACACAGAGATGCAACCTTTTCGATAAATTTATAAATGCATCCCTCGCTAAAATTCTACCGATGCATGTATCGTTGTAAAAATTCACATCACTAAATTATGGCGTCTGCCTTGCCTGTAGCATATATAAATATTGTTTTTCATTTATTTTCGTACGTTCATGAACTTTTTTGCAAAAAAATCTGCCTAATTTAGACGCCCGCGTGGACAGGATACCGCTCTCATAATATGGGCTCATCAAAAAAGCACAAAAAGAACAAATCAGAACGACGAGACAGATATGAAGGTGAGGGTAATCCACATGCAATTTTCGGCGGGCACTATTAATATATTTTATACATTTTAGAATATAGCCAACATCAGGATCCAGCTCAGTTACAGCGTGGACTTAAGCTTATACTAAAAGTGGGCTCCAACGCGACACCTGAGTACAGCGCTAACTCACCCTTTACAACATTGGATGGTCACGGACCTCCTACAGCTGCTGAGGCGATGATGTCGGCGGCACCCGGCAGTCCTTCGTTACCCGAGGAACTGCAGTGTGGCGAAATGCTTCATCGCGAACGGCACAAAAAGTCAAAAAAAAAGAAGAAGAAGAAAGATCGTGAAAAGAAACATAAACATCACAAGGAAAAGCGACATCGCGATAGACATCGTGAGCTTTGCTCAGAAGAACGTCTTAATGATGAAGCTACATCGGTTGCAGATGACGCCGCGTGCAGTGGGTTTTCGTCCCAACACCGTAGCCCACGTAGTATTGCGCCGACGTCTGCAGACCCAGACTGCAGTCAAGATGGATTTAGTTTTATGGATGATGATGTAGAGCAGTCACAACCTTTGCCTGAGAACATTTTATATTATGCGGGTATAACCACAGACAATTCACCATCCAATTGCCCAGTTACAAAACCAATAGCACCTCGTAAGTTAGACGATATGCTTTTAAACTCCCCCACGTCTTCTTCATTAGGATTAACAGCCGGTAGTAGTCCAACAAAACCGTTACCCGATGTAAGTTTAATCTTGATAATAGTGCTGTATAACAGTTTGATAGCTAACAATTCACAATTATTTTAAGTTATTGATACCATCACCATCTGGTTCTACTGCTGCATCAACGCCAGGCGCTCATTCGCTGAATGCATTGACACCCAAGGCTCTTGAGGCGCCTAAGACACCTAGCAGTAGCAGTGAATCTGGACGCGAGCCCCGTAGTTGCGTATTGAAATTAAAGCAGCAGAAATCACCGCTTAACAAATTGCTGGAACATTTACTCCGATTTCTAGAAAAACGAGATCCACATCAGTTCTTTGCTTGGCCCGTTACTGATGACATAGCGCCCGGTTACTCTTCCATTATAAGTAAGCCCATGGACTTTTCAACAATGCGGCAAAAAATCGACGATCATGAGTATTCAGCCCTTAATGAATTTAGTGATGACTTTCGGCTGATGTGTGAAAATGCTATACGTTACAATCATGTAGACACTGTTTATCATAAAGCTGCGAAGCGACTGTTGCAAATGGGTCTAAAGCAGTTGCAACCAGACAATCTAATGCGAACTCTGAAGCCACTTTCTGGCTACATACGTGAACTAACAGCTAAAGAACTAGGATTTGAGCTGAGCTGCAATGAGTTTATCGGCTATGATGCTCATGACTCTGCGGACGAAGGAGCTTCAACAGGTGCTGAAGAACCAACACCAGCCCAAATTGAAGAGGAGGAGCGAAAGCGTGCTCTACGTTTGGAGAATGCACCCAAAACACACTTCGAGCCATATGTGGATGACCTGACAAGTGAGGAGATACTAGCTCAGGTTCAGGGAGCGGCACAACAAGCAAAACAACGCGTTAGTGCAAAACAGCGAGCACACAAAATGGGTTTTCTTCGCCAACAGAAGGATGGCACAACCACATTAAATCTGCTTATCAAGGACGAAAACGAAGGTCCTGAAAAGGTTGTCACCATAGGCGATTTGGTAGGGAAACTACCTTCTGGTACCGGTCAGATTCAAGGCATTCACACAGATCAACGAAACTGTGTTAAGCCGGTGAAGGCTATGAATTATGGCCCATTTTCAAGTTTTGCACCCACATTCGACTCGCGCTTTTCCACGCTCAGTGCCGAGGAAACACAGCTGGTTCTGCGCACCTACGGTGATGCGTCTAGCGCAGAGTATGCCGAAAGTATATTGCAGTTCACAAAGGATTCAAGCTATGGTACTACTATAGCCAATGGCCTGCTAGATATTCTCACCAATGGTGAGCATAGCAAGTCGCTGGATGAGCTGTATAACATGCAAATCCAAAACTACGAGCAGCAAGAAATTGAAAAATGTTTTGTGAACCAGCAACAGAAACAAAGCGGAGTAACCGCAGCCGAAACAAGCGAACAAATTGAATTGGAGTATGAGAAATACAAGAATATTCCCCTAGACTTTAAAAATTTGCGAACGCTGAAGGATTTGGGTATCGATGTAAGTTTCTTAGATGATATGGAAACTGAAATGAAAAACTTTGAGTTAAATCGACGCATGCACGAACACCTTAGCAACAACTTGACACTAATCGAGAAGTTACGGGTTATTCAACATGAGCGACTTTCTCAGCCTTTGCCATCTCACTTGGCACTTGTGCAGCCAGCTGGGCCAGAGGAAACGCAAACGGCTCAGCAACTGTCACAGCAGCTGACTGACTTGGCCAAAAAACTGCCTCCAGAAGCCATTGCCGATCAATACGCTCTGCGCAAAGCAATGGGCATGTCCTACGGTAAGTTTAATCATCAATAATCATATTATTGAATATTAGTCATTATTTAATGTTATGTTTTGCCTCCCAGCTGGATTACCCCCACCACCAGCATCAACACGTGTTCAGTTGCCAGAGTTGTTACAACAACCAGTGGCATTGCCTCAACTTAATGCAGTAGTCAGTCATGTGCCTATGGATATTGATGAGCCAGATGTGCACGCTGGCGGTGATCTGGAAAATGAACTGCGCGAGTTCCTTGAAAGTGGCTCAGGTATGCACGCCTCTAATCCAGTGGACGACAACAATATTGTCGCCCAACTGCTGCTCAACTAATGATAAAACTAATGCAAAATACTGCCGCGCGACATGTTAATAATTTTAGATATCAAAGCTACGCTAAATTATTTTCATATATTCCGTTCGCAATGTCATAAATAATATTTACAAGAAAAGTGAAGAAAATTATATTCATACTAGAAAATGCAATCTGAAAACAAATTTGACAATTTTATATTCTATGATTGATAACAAAATTTAAAAAACATGAAGAGATATAAGAAAAATTAAGTGTCTTTTATTTGTTCTTAGTATTAGAATAATAATTTCAATATTTCATATATATATATATATATATATATACGGATATATAAATTGATTTATTGTTAAGTACGCATTTTTAAAAATGTTACAATTTTCTAGTTTTAACTACAGGACATTATTATCTTAGCGATTCAATCATTTCAAGGCAAGAATCTTTTAAAAGATTTATCAATGTTTGTTACTTTTAAGTACATTACGTTAGGTTTCATTTTGCTTGGACACATTTCGGTATTTCACTTGTAAACTTGCATCGAAAAAGATTAGGTATATTAGAGTTACATACATACAAATATACATATACATAAAAAGACAAAATACCTAGAGGTAAGTACATACGTATATATGTATATACATATACATAAAAGTACATTTTTGAAATATACTATGACCTGTAAGCGCAGCGTATTCAACTTTCGGCTTAAGCTAATGAACATTTTTATGGTATTCACTAATTGTACAAGCACACAGACAAAATTGTGATCGTGGTTATTATGTTAATAGTTTTTGTTGAGGTAGAGTTAGTACCAGCGTTTAACCGAATTGGCTTTAAGTTGACGTTGATTTGTGATCTTGTTTAGTTCTATGTTTGTGTTATTTGTGGTTGCGCACATATTGTATGAGTTTCGTCAAAGTGCTTAGGTATAAGGTATACTGGTGACTTAACTAAACAAGATTGGCATCCTTTGCCATGCTGTAGAAGGCCGACTTTTCGTTGGACAGAAGCTCGCTGGGCGAGGCAAACTCTGATATTTGCCCTTTGTCCAACACTATAACCTTATCAGAGTCCATGATGGTATTCAAACGATGGGCAATTGTTAATACAGTGCATTCCTTGAATTCGCTGCGAATGGTTTTCTGTAGGTGCACAAAAATTTATCGATAATTAGTACAACAAAAAAAGATGAAAACAAATTTGGTTACCTGTATAAGGTCATCAGTTTCCAAATCAACAGCCGCTGTAGCTTCGTCAAGCACAAGTACTTTGGTCTTGCGTAGCAATGCACGTGCCAGACAAACCAATTGACGCTGTCCTACGGACAAATTGTCACCGCCCTCGGAGATTTCATGATTAAGACCGCCTGTCAGCCCCTTTGCAAACACCTTGAGATGTGATAATTCCAGTGCCCTCCAAAGCTCATCATCTGTCTTGACCTCGAATGGATCAAGATTGATGCGGAGTGATCCAGAGAAAAGTACGGGATCCTGCGGTATAATGGTCAGGCGAGAACGCAACATATGCAGACCCATGGCGGAAATGTCTTCGCCATCAATATAAATTTTACCACCAGCGGCTTCGATGATTCTGTAAGCAGAATTATTAGCTATCATCATAAAAAACTATTGTTGCTGGTAATTTTACCGGAAGAGAGCCAACGTCAAACTAGATTTACCAGCGCCAGTACGTCCCACGATGCCGACCTTTTCGCCGCCACTTATATTAAAGCTTACACCACGCAGAACCAGATCAAGACCTTCTCTGTAGCGAACCTGAAAATCTTTAAATTCAACACGTCCCTCTGCGGGCCAGTTCTGGGGTTTCTTCTGATCCTCCTCTAGTTCCCAGGCAGCCTCCTGCTTTGTTTCTCCATACTCCTTGATACGTTCGACGGAAACAATGTTTGTCTCAATGTCGGAGGACATGCGTACCAACCAGTTAAGAGTTTGCGTCACCTGCAGTGCATAGGTTACCGAGAGACCAACCAAACCGGCATTATTTTGGTCACTGAGCACAGCGAAAAGTGCAGCAAATAGGATAATCAAATTGCCAACCATCTCCAGACGCACCGCCAGCCATCGGTTTGCAATTAATGAAGGATACTTGCACAGTTGATTTTTGTCCACCTTCTGATCGGATTCTTCAATGAATCTGCCAATAGGTAAAGTTGTTATTCTGATCTTTAAGTTAAAGTTAACACTACTTACCGATCCTCCACTGTGTAGGCACGAATGGTGGAGACTCCAGTTACTGTTTCGCCGAAATGGGAATAGATTGGCGAGCGCGAGACGGACTCCAAACGCATCAACTGACGCGAAGTGGCCACGTAGAAGCGCTGGGCAAAGTAATAGATGAACCCAATGGGCACAATGACGGCCAAGAAAATTGGCGTCGATATGCTAATAACTACAATAGTGGCAAGTACCTAACCAAAATATAGACAATATTAATATCCAGAACTTGTATAAATGATGTATATATCCTTTACAGGGTGCAACTGAGAATGGAGTTAGTTGGAAAAAGATGAACGGAAATTTATTTGTTACTTTCATAATGTCAACTCAATTTCGAGTTACATGCCAGGATTAGGACTAACCATGACATGTCGGACTCTAACACTGTTACTTGATTTAAGTCTCTTGTAACATCTTTTATAGCTTATGGTGAGTGGAGTAAAGTTATCTTGCTTTGACACTTGAGTGAAGGGGACATACGTATGTATATTTATATATATATATATTAATATATTAATATATTAATATACACATATATAAATATATAAATATATAGATTTTGTTACGACTGATTCAGTTTTCAGTAAGGATAGAACTTTATGATTTCCAATTGGGAAGGAGAGTATTAGTATTCTACTAGAAGCTCATGTGTTTCTTTAAAATATTACCTCAAATGTCAGAATCACACAATTGATAAATATATATGCCAAATACTGATCAACTATTTGAATATCTTTAGAAAATATGGACATTATACGACCAATCGGTGTGGTTTCAAAAAAAGACATGGGTGCACATAGTACACGTTGCAAGAGAAGCTCATGTAAGATCAGACCAGCTCTTAAGCCTCCAAGTGCAGGCATCACCACCGATACGAACGTCAATATACCTGGCAAAGGATCAACAATGGAGATAACAATTAAGCGATAAATGTACGTATAAAAGACTTTGAGTGCTCGTTCCATAACATGTGCAATTGCGAGGTGATAGATTGTTGGATTAGTTGAAAAACACAATTCAATATGGGATATAATATTTAAGACAAACATCAAATCGTGCGGAATTGAATGCACTTAGGTAATATTAAATATTCGGCATGTTTATCGCATTCCTATTGAACGGAAATGATAATATTGTGTGAGTCCAAAACCTGTACAGGTCGATGGTTTATGGTCGATTTGTGCTTGCTTTCCTTCTCGTAAGTGTTACCTGAAATCCTATCCACACAGCATCGGATATCGAATGCGGTAGCTGCTGATCAATTGTCTCAATATCTTTCGAGAACCTGGAGATAATACGACCCACTGGTGTAGTATCGAAGAAGTGCATTGGTGCATGCAGTACTCGTGGCAAGAGGTACATGTGAAGCGCTTGGGCAGCATAGTAGCCTCCAATTGCCGGTACAAGGAACGCCGTTATCGACAAAATTCCTGTCGTTTATCATTGAAATAAAATATTTTCATTGAAATAAATGGAAAATTCGGTGCTCGTGTTGAAATACGAAGAGCAAATGTGCATTAAGGATGCTAATTAAAGACAATGTTAAAGTGATTAATCATTTTTACAAGAGGATTGCTGTATTTACAATTTTTGTCCTCTTTGCTGGTGAACACATATGTTCCTTCTTCATTGTGAGTGATATTTAAATTGTTTAAAATTAAAATAAAATTTAAAAGTATTAAAATACCTGAGCCTATTCCTAAACCTGGAGATAAAATACCTACTACAAATTGCAATGTTAACGGCACTTAAAATCTATTTTACAAACACTTAAAAAGTTGCTTCACGTCGCATTCAAGTCTCAAGGCAATGCAATAGATTACACAATTTATACGATTTACATGATGTAGTCGAGACATTGGTTAGATTACACAATTTTTTTGTTATTGTTAATACTAAATGATGATTAATGTAAGGTTTTTTTTTTTACAGAGAGATTTTCGAATCAAGAGTGTATCGGGACCTATATGGACAGACGAGGAAGAAGTTCTAAAGTTACCTCAAATGCACACCAAGTACCGTCGTTTAAGACATCCACCATTTTTTGATCAACTGTTTCAATGTCTTTCGAGAATCGAGACATGACACGACCCACTGGTGTGGTATCATAGAACCACATGGGTACACGCAACATGCGTTCCAGAAGAATTAAGTGAAGCAACGAGGCAGCGCGCAGACATCCAAGTTGTATTGTCAAATCCGCAAAGAACGAGCCAAAAGCTGCGATTGCAATTGATCAATCAATCGGTTAGATTAGGTTGATACTTATAAAGGCATAAAGGAGTTTCGTTAACACGCTCAGAGGCTTGAGCAGGATTAGGAGGAAAAGAAATTTAAAACATGCCCGTTTTTAAGCTTTCATATGGTTGCGTATGTGTAAGAACAACTACAATGCAATGGCTACAGTCAGTTGTGCTCGGTCCTCAGAGTATACGAGATCAGGTTAGTAGAATGTGTTTGTTGTATTCTGTTTTTTTAATTTTTAATCAAGTTATTAGTCTTTAGTCTTAGTTGTTAGGTGTTAGTCACAAAGATCGTCCTTAGAAGAAAAGAACGTACCCGATACACATCTCCCATAAAGAGACGTATTACATCCGGCAATACCAAATCCAATTTGTATACATCGTTAGACAGGCGATCAAGAATTCTTCCCCTGGGGTGAGTATCAAAAAATGCCTGTGGAGCACCCAACAGGCTTCTGAATAGTTCTCTGAACAACTTGACTCCCCCATTAAGACAAGCGATTTTAACGATAAGAACTGAGCCAATAAAACTAAGGACTGCAATAAGACAAATGCCAAGAATGTCAACAAGATCTTATCGTTCCTTAACTGTAACTACTTATATGCACAAAGTGCTTTACATTTGTAATAATTTCGAATATGTAACAAAGGACAATGCATTCTGAGAGGATGATGATTAAAAAAATACATATCGGAGAATCTTAATCTAGGATATACGAGCAAAACAACCAAAGGATAATGCCAAGCTTTTCACATCACGTAATACCCAAATGCAACCTATCACAAACGTGCAGTTCTATGCAAAAGTAGCAAAAATAGGAAAAGTTCTTAAAAAATCGTACTGAAAACTGAATTATCATATCAAACATGAGACATAAGGTAGCATAGGGTGAAAGAAGTCTTTGATCAATCTAAGGTGTTAATTAAATGTTTAGCCGAGACGAAGTGTAAAGAGAAAGAAGAAGAAGAAGAAGAAGGAGGAGAAGGAGAAGAATGGCTGGGATTATGTTGTGATACCTGTGAGAGTTGTAAATATAAAGTAAAGATCTGAAAGCTTTTATCTGTAGGTACAAACCGTAACTCATAATCGCTACAAACCAAAGAATAAAAATATAAATCGAACAGAAAATATGGAAAATTGCAACGAAATACCATAAAAGTAAGACCCGTGAGATTTTCCATTGTTGCGGGTAGCTCTTCGTCAAGAACATCCATATCACCGCTGAAAATGTTAAGGAGGCGTCCCAAAGGGGTTATGTCAAAGAAACGACATAGTGAGCCACGGAAAATTATTTTTAAAAGTTCGTTGTGTATTTCCTGGGATGCTCTGAGTCCGCCATGGTAGACAATCACGACCGAAACGTAGGCAAACACAGCTAAATTGGACGATTCGGAATGGAATGGAATGGAACAAGAATGCACGTCAAGTGCACAAATATTGAAAAGTATTAAAAAACGCATCATCATAGCTATAGGCGTATGTAATGCGGGTATGAACGCGTCTATCTAAGATTTATGAATATTCATGGGTTGGGTTCATGAGACCGTAACCGCAAAACCTGACTAGATTTCTTGACTAGCCCTTCCATATGCATTAATATATACGATATTAATCGTTTTTAAAAATTGCCAAAGGTTAAAGTTCCAAGATAAATGAGCGTCATTAGAGTTGGTTTGTGGAGGAATGTAGTCTAAATATGGCATACATCCGGATAAAAGTGATTAAAAAAGCTAAGCATTTTTAAAAGCTTATAAATATGTCAAAAGAACCTCAGTTGCATCTAAGGCTTAAAAGGACTCAAATCAAGTAAATGCGTTTCAGAGTTGAGATTATGGTGTTAATAGTATTTCGAGTGTGGGTGGATGGGTGTGTGTATGTATATAAAATATATTAGTGTTTTAGTATGTTCATTCTAAGGGATTGAGTTAGAATTTTAATAAATTGTTAGAGGGTTTCCCAATTCGAAGGAGGATTCTTTGGTGCGGTGCTAATCTTCGTGAATTTGGAAATATCTTTACCGAAAAACATGTGGAGAGTAACTGTGCTGTGATAGCAGGCAGTACGTTATCAACTGTGTCGATATCCTTTGAAAAGCGACTAAGTATACGGCCGATGGGTGTTGTATCAAACAATTCCATTGGCCACTGCAGAACCTTACGGATCAGCTTGCTAAATACATCCAGGGAGCAATGTAGGCCACCCACGGCCAAGGTAAGAGCCGACAAATAACGTGTCACCACTGAATTAAGTGTAAAGGTGTTTAGCTACTTATAATCTCATTATAAATATGTATATTAAAGACTTTGTAAATTATAGCCCAAGACAGAAAGAACCCAATTACAAAGCAATCATGCTGTGCACGCAGGTAGTTCTACAGTTGGAACTTTATAAAGTAACTTAGGCGAGGATTACAAAGGGTTTTACAAATATCGTATTATATAACCGAAAAGTTAATTTACTGTATATTATTATAATACGAAGAATGTTAATTGGTTAACTATCACTGGCCTACTTTTAGTTTAAACTTAAATTAGTCTGTTGTTGTAGTTGTGTGTTCAACGGGTGGTTAGGAATTTACCGCAAAGGATGTACCAATTAGTATACGTAATTGCATTGGCAATGTGCTATCGACTGTGTCAACGTCTTTTGAAAAACGGTTCAATATTCTGCCCACAGGAGTTGTTTCAAATATTTCCATGGGCCAGCGGAAAACCGAGTGGACTAGATTCTTATGCAAGTATATAGCACAGCGAATGGTGCCAATCGCCAAAATAAGAGAGGCGCATATATATGCAATCACTATAATTAGAGTTATTTGGATATATGTTCAGGAAGTTAGGGGGCATAAGCTGGTGTATGTGGGCGTAAAAGGATCTACAATAAACTAATAAAGCATGTGCGTAAATACTGTGTTGTTCTACACAAGAAAATGCTGCTCATAACCTGGATTTTAGGAGATATTTAAGATTGGTCAAACCCACGTCCCGATCCCCTATAATATGGAAAAGAATTAATTGAAATTACCGAAAATAATTGCATAACTGCTACGCGCAAATTAAGCGGCAACGTTGTGTCAACGGTATCGATATCCTTGGAGAAACGGTTCACGATACGACCTAGAGGCGTTATATCAAACAGTTCCATTGGCCAACGCAAGGTGTGGTACACGAGAGTATCATGCAAGAATTTGGCACTGTATAAGCAGCCCAGCGAAAGGGCAAGGGTTGATAGGAAACTAGTTATAACTGGAGCGCGGGGAGGAGTTAGAAGAAGAGATAAGATTAAAGTTAGTTTTATACCGGTCCCAAATCGAATGATAAGCGGTTACGTGGATTAAGGAATGAATGGAGTAAGTATAATTATCATCATTATGGAATGACACTGCCCTATAATTGATATATTAATATATATTATGATGTGCATTAGGTACAATAGCTCGTCCTGTATAGAACGACTATGGACCTTACCATGAACGCCTGACTTAAGACGACCCGAATATTGAATGGCAATACGTTATCAATGGTATCAATGTCTTTCGAAAATCGATTGACTACACGTCCCAAAGGCGTCGTATCAAAAAGCTCCATCGGCCAGCGCAAGTTGGAATGCAAGAGGACGTTATGCAGGGTTCGTGAGCATTGAAGGCCACCCAATGAGATGAAAAGTGATGCGAAGAAATTTGTTCCGACTAATTTTGATATAGTGTCATCGTTTTTGTGGGTACGTTTTGGTGAGTGGGTAAAATAAAAAGCCAATTGAATAATTGAAAAATTAAATAAATAAATTTAGAAATTTTAAAAAGCTTTAAAATCCACAAAAACACAACAGCGCACACAGCGTAAAATAGTTTATAATTGCAATTAAATATTATGGAGATGTGGTAATTTTTTATGATATAATAATAAAAAATTATCCCCGATTAAATTATATATCAATTTAATCATAATCAACTCATTATAATAATCAAATAATATAAATAATGCGCTCTTGACACATATTGCATAGCGTGCGCCGTCATGAGTGTGTGCATTGAAGGATGTTAATCTTTTTTTCGTAATGTATAATGTGTGCGTTCCTATGGTATTTTCTGTTTATTGTTGTTCTTGTCATTAAAATCGTTCAGTTATTTGTCAAAAGTTAAAAAACAGGAGTTTGTGAGCAGCATGTTCCGTCAGTGCCATACTTTGCTTTGTGAGTAAGCTATCGAGCACAAAAAAACATAAAGAAAACATAACAAAAACAAAACAAACTTAAATTACTGACACACAACATAAAAAGGTAAATAAATAAATATAAATTAAGCAATTACTTAAAAAAAGAGAAGATGTGTATATTGTTCTTCTTTTTATATAATATAATTAAATAAGCAAACCAACGTTAAAACATAAAACACTGAACTTAAAGCAAAACGAACATGAAACGATAACAACAACCATATTAAGCGTAAACGATTACAACATAAAAGCTACATAAATGGGATAAGACGAATATAAAGATAGCAACGAGCTGAATCACAATAGACTTACCTTGACCGAAACCGAAGGCACCATAAACACCCAGGTACATGTCTCTGCGACCATGGTCATATTCGACAGTCTTGTCGCTAGACCATTTTGTAAGCCACAGGTTGGAGCCAATTTGGAAAGCTTGGAACACAAAGTTAAGTACTAGTGTTGCAACGGATAGGAATATGCCAACACTCTTAATGTAATGCTTATAAACGGCAAAATCAACGCCGCCAGTTTCGGATTTTTCAACCTCAATTAGTTTTCCTTCGTTTTCCTGTTTCTTTATGAGTGAGGCAGCTGAAGCGGATGAATCATGTGAAGTACGAGATTCTTGACGTTTGGTGCGACGGCGCAGACTGCCCATCAAGCTATCAGCAGAAGTAACCGATCTACCGAAAGGATCAATATTCGTTATTTAATCGATTGAGTCAAACTGTAAAAACTTACATTGAATCAGAAAGACTTTCAGTGCGTGCGAGATGGATAGCCTTTTCAAATGGTGCCGCCAGCGTGGGATCGGTTTGTGATAGCTGGCGTGTGAGTTGATCGAGTTCTTCATCCTCCACTTCACCTTCTTGCAAATGCTGAATAAGGAAATCAGCAAATGCACCCTTGTTTTTAAGCAGAGTGTTGTATGTGCCACTCTCACTAATCTCGCCCAATTTCATCACATAAATGTTATCCACTTGGGGCAGAAACGTGACACCGTGCGTAACAAGAACTCGTGTTTTGCGGGCTAACAAACCCTTCGGTCCGATCACTTCTTCAAAGATGTGTTTGCCTACGTGAGCGTCTACGGCACTCAGAGGATCATCAAGTAGATACAGATCAGCGTCACTGTAAACAGCGCGGGCCAATGAGATGCGCTGTTTTTGGCCGCCAGACAAATTGATGCCCTTTTCTCCGATCTCTGTTAGATCACCAGCAGAGAGAATTTCTATGTCAGTGCGCAAAGCGCAAGCATCAATCACACGATTATAGCGCTTGCGATCGTACGACTTGCCAAATAATATATTCTCTCGTACTGTCGCATTCTGTATCCACGCCAACTGTGGCACATATGCCAGCCTGCCTACCGTATTGACCTTGCCAGAGATCTTCTCCATTTCGCCAAGGAATGCTTGTATAACGGAGGACTTACCAGAGCCGACGGTGCCAACAACGGCCACCAAATTATTTTTGGGTACAACAATGTTTATATTTTTGAGCGTCGGCTCACCCTGGTCACCCCATGAGAAATGGCCATTCTCAATTGACATGGGATTGGCTGGGGTTATAAAAGAAGATCAATTAAATTCCTTTTGGGATTTATGTTTATCTACTCACGATTAGAGGGATCATGTTGCACGTTGTTAGGGTCCAGCTCTTCACTGTTCAAGAATTTGTTTATACGGTTCACAGACACTTGTGTCTAATTGAAAAGGAAACTTATTAAAAATATATACAAATACAAAGTTTTCGACACACACGTAAGGTTAGTATATAGTTTTAGAAGTGGATGTTGATTGACGAAATCAAAGAAACTAATAAACTAAAAAATGTAGGTGATAAACTTAAAATCGGCCTGCCGAATATTTACATACCCTTGCAGAACTAAACCTTAACTATTTAACTACTAAACCCAACTATAAACAATTGTTTTTAATTAAATAAAAATGATTTTAAAAAAGGATGTCATTTTGAATATAACGATTAAAACAACAAAAACGGATAAATCTATCAAAAGATATCAATATATATATATATATATATATATACATATATATAAACTTTTCTTAATACCCTCTGCAAGGGTATAAAAGGAATAAGAGTTTGTAAATCGAATAGTAAAGATTCCCAATGCCTGAATGTTCATTGTATTGCACCCATTGAAAGCTCAGCTACAGTGTCCACACTTTTTGTATAGGGGACGCATTAATTGCAATTGAAATAAATGAAAATTGATTTATTGTTAATTGTTAATTGTGAAAGGCTTATAATTGTGTACGACTTAAAAATGTCATTGTTGCTGTTGCTATATAAAAAAAAATAAAATTAAAATGTAAATAAACATAAATTACAATCACAGTACGGCACAATCTTGATATTTCAAAGTGTGAACTATCAATAATGTCGTTGTTTTAGCTGGACAGGTCGTATCCAGCTTAAACAAGGCGACTAAGTATGTTATGTAATAACTTACTTGCACCAAGTTGGTGATCAGCATGGGCAACATTGTTAACGGAAAACGAAGGATGTTGAATAATGATAATGAAACAAAGGTTTTTTTCGCGTCAAGCACATTTTCATCATCGATTAGAACATAAGTTGCAAATGTGACTAATGATACCTAGAAAAATATGAAAACCGTTTGGGTTAAAGCGTATGTTATTGTTTGTTGTTGTTTTTTTGAAGTGCATCCAACTTTCTGGATATCGATACCAATGTCAATGCCAAATGATGCCCATAGCCGAAGTAAAAATCTACGCGTGTGTGTATCTCGAACAATCCTCCTCATTTTCCGTGGCTTTACCTCGGCTATGTCAACAGTCAGCATGGGTATAAGAGTAAGCGGCAATTTCAAGAGTTCGAACAGTGCAATGCTGACAATGACCTTTTCTGCGCTCAGCTGATTCTCCTCACTGGTTAACACGTAAGTGGCAAGCGTTACCAATGATACCTTTGATTTTTTAAACATTTTTGTTTTGTTTTTTTTTTGTACAATAATAAATATAAATTCCTCGATTAATCCAAGTCCAAGATTGGTAAGAGCTGTAAAGAGATTTCAATTTTGCCCCAATTGGCTGGAAATTCTTACCAAAAATGGAGCGCATGACCATAGGAAGGATGTACTGGCATTTAAATAGGCTGTTGACCTAAGGGTGGCAATTTCCTTGTCACGAATATCGAGCACCTGCTTCTCAAAGCTTGGTTCCCAGGCGTACAGTTTGAGTACCTTAAGAGAGTTATTTCAAATAAGCTTAAAACAGTTTTTCCAACGGTAACTTAAATGTGATCATACCTTGATTCCACTCAAGACTTCATTCATAAGTTTTACACGCTCATCTTTGTACTGCATTTGTCGTATTTGATACGTCTTGATGCGGCTGGCAATAAATCCGTTCAAGGGTATCATAATAATCATCACGGCCAGACCTGCTAAAACGGATGGGCCCAATTGCTGCCAAAGGAAATAGAGGGCGAGTCCGATTTGAAGTGGTGCAGACCACAACATGTTGAGATAAGTAGTAAGATCCATAAAACGTTGCGCATCAACAGCCATTAGATTGACAATTTCGCCAACTGTAGATTCCTTGCGAGCAGCGTTTGAAATACGTAACGCTTTTCGGTAAATGCAATTGATTAGAGCTGTTCTGATACGTAGACCCACAATAAACATGCGATGGAAATACTGTGCCAAAATAAAGGTTTGAGCG
The DNA here is from genome assembly GCA_035044505.1 of Zaprionus lineosus. Lineage (NCBI taxonomy): Eukaryota > Metazoa > Arthropoda > Insecta > Diptera > Drosophilidae > Zaprionus > Zaprionus lineosus. The sequence continues at coordinate 36,224 of JAWNNX010000118.1, read as the reverse complement.
CTGGCCAACACGAACAGCAAAACGGCGTACAAAATTCCCTTCCACAAAGATTTTGATTCATCGTCAGCATCCACAAAGGTTATAATCAAGCTAAGCACTTGAGGCTGAGCAAAAGTCAGAATATCTGTGATGAGCTTAAAGAAGGATCCAAATAAGAAAATTCCTCCGAAAGATCTATAAATTGCCGGCATAATGCTGGCCATGCCCTTCTTGCGTCCATTATTCTGCGGATTTTCGAAAGAAACCTTGCCATTGCTGAACTGGGCCTTTGGTTCGCTGCTTTGGCCACTAGATTTATAGTTTTTGCGTACATTTTTGTTCCAATGATAAGCAAATGTTGGCATGACTTCCTTGCAGCTGTCTTGTGGTCGCAAATCCCACAAATCACTTTCTTCGAGTGGCTTACGATAGCCCTTTAACGCCATGCTGTCAAACCAACGGTAAGTAATACGGGATAGAAAACTAGCTGATAACTCTGGGATTTCATTGGATCCCCGTTTATACTTTGTTTGTCTAGGCAAAGTATCGGAGAAGCAGTTAAGTATCAACATTATACACGTAAAGGCAAAGAAAATGTAGAAGCTGGTAAACTGATATTCCTCCCAAGAAAATCCATCAGAATCCGAAATATTTTCATGATTACGAGCTTCTGTACGACAGCGCGGTATTGAAAATATCGTTAAAATGAACCAAAATAGAAACTGACATCCGGAAGTTTGCACTCCAAATTTTCTGTTTAAAGGTATAAAGGCTAACAGCATCAACTGTAACCATAAAAAATATATTTTTAATCATAATCCAATATTAATTTAAATGTACGACGTGTATACTTACAAAGGTGACAAGCTTTATGACCGGACTCCATATGTAAACGGCATACAATTCGTCAGTTCCTCCTTTTTTTATTAGTGCCAAAATCAAATCCAAGGCTGTGATTACCAATAGTCCAACATTTACAAGTAGTTTCGCTATGTTTAGCTTTCCCCATGGTATGTTCTTGTCAAAACTCGCCTTCAGGTAATAAAAATCAAACAACACAAACACCCAATAAAAGGCACACGGAAACCACACTAAAACTGTTTGCTCGAAGCAAGGTGTGAAAGAGGGATCGGTTGTCCACCATGTCAAATTAGAGTCCTGTTAAATATTAAATAATTATGCCTTCATCTTGCTAACTATATTATTGCCGTTATTACCCAAAATTTGGATATACCGCAAAAACGGTCCATGGCAGTGCTATTAGCAGGGTCCATGGTCGTGATTTAAACCCAAGCTTTCGTATAAGCTTTCCTCTCCACGTGCACCTCGGCCAACTGAAATACTGTAAAACATATAAAAAAAAAAATAAACTTTGGAATAACAGCTGGTCTATTTCACAAAGCAAGAAGAAGCAATAATAACAAAGACCGATACCGATATATTTACAAGACAACTCTTGTTTCACCATCGCTAATTACAATCGGTTTTGTTATCGCACATATACTTTTTGCATGTCAACATTTTAGACAATTTGTAAGTTGGAAATTAAAAAAACTACACTTTTCAAGCAATTATTAGAGGAAAAAATAGTTGTATGTATAGTAGTTATTCACAAGCCGCTCAAATATGTCGAAGCGCAATGTCTTTATAGATGGCAACGATAATTTTCGCGAGCAAAATCTACGTTTTGTGCGAGTAAGTTAAAAATATCCTTTTATATATAAATCAGAACGCTTCGGTGTTTTGTTTAAACAATATTGTCTCATATAATGTTATTTTCACAGAACGAGCTTGAGGACAACATTAATCAGTTTTTCAAAGGAACTAATGAAGCGGGTGCCGGCATGGGTTCTTCTGGAAATGAACCGCCACCACGCGACTCTATAGTTGTACAACCCACTCCAGGTAAGTAGTTGACAATCAATTAAATAACAAAGAATCTTATTAATGATGACAGTACCTTTTCATATAGCTATCAGTCAGTATAATTTTGCTTCACTTTACTTGTTTCCGCTAATCTATGATCCACGTCAAAGAAATCTATTTGCTAATAACATTATTCTACACTCCATCGCGTTCTATAGTGTTCTCAAGTGTATACAGTTTGTCAAACAATTGTTTTCAAAATGAAAAAACGCATGCAATTTTGTGTTTAATGGCTTATTCTGCCCATGTTTATTAACTAAAACAAAAAAATTTTTTATTTATGATTTTAGAGCACTATTAGTATTTAATTTCACAAAAAAAAATCATGAAATTCTTAGGAAATAGTCAAATTAAAGGAAAAAGCAGAATTCTTTCGCATTCATTTTTTTTGTGGAATTAAATACTAATAGTGCTCTAAAATCATAAATAAAAAATTTTTTTGTTTTAGTTAATAAACATGGGCAGAATAAGCCATTAAACACAAAATTTCATGCGTTTTTTCATTTTGAAAACAATTGTTTGACAAACTGTATCTTATCTTACGTTCTATTGTAGATTTTTATTGTGAGTTTCCCTAAGATCATCTCTTTTAGTTTAAGTTATTCATTTTATTTTAGTTCTTTATTAATTTAGTACCTTTTTGAAACCTAACATGTTTTCGAAACCTGTTCGTATTTTCTTCCCCATTCAAAATTAGCCAATGTCAATTTTTATTGATTTAGCGTTTAAAAAACTTGTTTGAATATTTTTTGTCTGTTCGTATTAAACAAATATAAAACAAGAATTTAAATTAATGCAAAGAAGCAAACCTCCATACAAATACCCTCAAATTCGCTCACAATTACTAAAAAATAGCTCCACTGATGTCTAAAATATAAAAAAATAGTATCTAGATAAATAAGCACATTTGGGTCGATAAAATGAATACTTCATAAATACAATAATACTTTTTACTGTTGTATGCACTGTAGTGCAAACGCTATAAAATAGTAATTACAGCCAATGCAAGGTTAACAAACACTGCTATTTGATTGATTTTTCATACAGCTCATATATGTATATAATTAAATTCAAACCTGTTCCGGCGACACGTTTGTTATGTAACATTGAAAATTCTAATTTTTAGCTTGCTCAACGTTAAAAATGTTAAACCCAACAAGTTTTTTGGAAATTTCACACTGTAACGAAATTTCGTTATGAAATTTTGTCAAGTCATCGTGATGCTGCTTTTATTTATCTAAAAGAAAATGTATATGTAGACCTTCTGCTTTCTGATAAGCATAAGTTCAGTAGCCTCTACTCAACTTACATTGTTATGGTTGCGATCATAAAGAATTTTACAAACAATATGTAAGGATGCAAATTGTGTTTGCCCATATACTCATGTATATCATATATGTCATAAAGCACCTTTATCATTAACGTTATCTGTGCACTTGCCTTATTATCTCCCACTTTACTCACATGCCATATTTTTTAAAACGTTGTAACTCACAATTTTTTCCTGCTTCTGATCCCCGGAATTGCACAAATCTTCTGTTTATATTGTCTTTCAAGTTTATTCAATTGTACACGTAAACTAAAAAGCAGTGTTATCAATTATAGGCGGACAGAACTCTAACTATATCAAGGGCATGTATGCTTATATTTTTAATATAATATTTCTGTTTACTTTTGTTTTAATTAGGAACTGCACTTTAAAACTATATTGTATTTCCTTATCGAGCTTGCTCCTAATAACTGTATGATTGTATTGTAAATTCATTTCTTATGTTAGTTTACATATGTGCGTGGTATGTAAGCATAATTATTCACGGCCTTTTATTTTTAAAACAATCAATTGGATTTACACTATCAGTGACGTCATTGACTTGCGTTGCTTCTTTGGAGAACATTAAAATATCAACATTAGAAGTGGTGAAATCATATTTATGAATTACAAGCAATTAATATTAATAACCTTGTGTCCTATCAATTTAATGTTTTTCTTTTTGTTCTTTCCTTTTTTTATATTTTTATCAATTATCAACCGCACTGAGCATGACGAAACAAAAAATGCGCCGGTGAGGTTGTACCACGTTGTTAGATATTCTAAACGTTTGTTCATATAGTTTTTTAGATTTTGTTTGTGAAAGCCCTTATAGAACGCGTGGGTATTTCACAATGTGGGTCAAAAAACTTTTACTCGCACTTGTTACGCTAGCTGGCGGATGGCCGAGCAAACCATGCAACAATCATGAATACCAACAATAAAACCACTTATAATTACCTCTACGAATAAAAATACGTATTATCTCTTGGCGTTAGTTAATATGCGTTGACACACTCGATGTTTCCACGACCGGCTCGTGTCGAGCTAACAGAACCAACTGATTGCTAGACACACGCACGGGACTTATTTGTTTCAAGTTGAACGAGAGAATTTCTATTACTATACCAATACTAATGTGTTTTTATTAAAATGAGAACCGACAAACAAACAACGTTAAACGAAAGAGGAAAAACCAAACCCAGTCAAGTGAGTAGAATGTGCCGTGCTCTCACTAGGCTACTCTTGCTCTCGCTTATTCAGCTTGCGCTGAGTACGTTGGTTGGTCACCGCTTCATCTTTTGTCCGATCAATGAGGAGCTGCTCATAACCAAGCCAGACTTTGACTGAGCAAGGCACACACCCAATCTGGTCACACTGTTCCACTAGTCGAGTCAATTTCAATTGATTATTAATGCGGACAAGTGTTTAATTGACAAGTCATTGCCCATCGACACTTTAGGCGTACGCCAAGAGATAGCACAAACATACACATATATAATTGGAATACCCCCTTGAGGTTTTGTTTCTTATTTCAAAGAGAGACCACTGAAGAGTGAAAAAGATCGTGTATGTATTTAACAATCTTGAGTGAAACTCACAAGCTCATATAAACAATCTGGTAAAATGTATAATATGAGTCTTTATAAACAATCTATAATTACTGGGAATAGAAGCATATGTCTCAAAAATAACAGTTTGCGCCTTTAAATAACAATGTCATTTTTTGAGTCATTGCTTGTTTTTTGGATGGTTTTACAAGGAAAATCACAAAATTTTTGCTTTATTGTAATTTTATTATTTTTCTGGTAAAACCTCTCAAGTAAAAATTTAAGTTTTCCACCACACAACTGACTAACTTGACCTTTCTCTTAAGAGTAAAGCTTGTAAGTCCAGTAGCCAATGTATTTGAATGTGTTTGCGGTTTTCAGTAGATTTTAACAAAAGTGTCTCACTTTTCTTTACATGTCTTTTTAATGTAATGAACAGGCAACAATGCCAACATGAATTGCGATAACCAAGAGTTGGAGCAGCGTCGTCAGTACCTGCTCCAATTGGGGGTCGGTCCCCGCGAAGCACAAAACATGGCTGAAGCGACAATGAAGATGCCAAATTTTAACTGGCGAGAAGTTAAGAGACAGCGATTTCGCAGAAGCGTTGAAGCCGGGGACAGACAACAACATGCTATTGACGCTTCTATCGTTCGAGAAGTAAAGCACATGATTAATTCACACCAGAAAACGGATATAAGACGACCAAACACTCCTCCACCCCCAATGGACATTGATTGGAATGCTTCTCGTGAGGAACCATCGGCATTTCGAAACATTCCAAGTAGGCAAAATAGTAGATACTCTGAACACGATAGATATGGCCGACGCAATGATGGCAGGAGACAAAATCATCCACAACAAAAATCAAACCCAAATGAACGTGAAATGAGACGAAATCCGAATCGTGAAAATCGTGAAACAGAGCGCAATTTTATTAGGAATGATCGTTCATTGGAACGAAACTTTGGTCGTAATGATCGTAATATGAACCGAAATTTTGATTGTAATGATCAAAGAATGAACCGTGATTTTGGTCGTAATGATCGTAATGATCGTAATGATCGTAATGATCGTAATGATCGTAATGATCGTATTGATCGTATTGATCGTAATGATCGTAATGATCGTATGAGTGACCGAAATAGTACTTGTAGTGATCGAGAGAGAGATCAATATTTGGATTCCTATAATCGTAGAGTGGAACAAGCATTTGATCTTAATGAACGTGAACGCAGAACACATCATAACTTTGATTGTGACGATCGTAACTATCGTGACGATCGTGACGATCGTGAAGGAACACAAAATTTCCGTTGGGGTAACGAATACCCTGGCCGTCAAAGCCGAAGTCCACGAAATGACAACTTTCGTGAAGTAAATCAAAACTTTGAACAAAATGACAACTTTCGGGAGGCTGAGAACTTTGAGCAACGTCGAAATATTCGTAGAATAGAAGGAGAAGCTCGATTTGAATTGGAAGATCAGTTCCGTGATCGGCAAACCGAAAATTTCAAAACAAATCAATTTCAAAATTTTGAGAATAATTTTCGAGCCGACGACCATGTTCCATTTGGCCGCCAACATAACAGTTTTCAACAAAATGAAAACAATGATCGATTCCAAAACAATGATTTTAATAACTTTCGTGAGCAGAGCTCCGAAAATTTTAATCAATTTAACAATTCATTTTTAGATCAGCGACCAAACAACTTCAGAAATTTTGGCAACAATGATAACTTTGGAAGCATTCCAAGATCAATGCAGGAGGACATAAACTTCTGTACCGAAAGCTTTCGCAATGAACACGGCGATCGCAATGATAATTATCAATCCCATTTCCAACAAAATTTTAGTGGGGGGCAGTTAAATATGAACCCACAAGGCTCAAGTCAAAATGTTGGTAACAATCAATTCTTCAATAACGACCAAAACCGTACGGACTTACATTATCTTACTACTAATGAAAGTAACAATCGCTACTTTGATAACTATTACATTAGCGACAACTTAAACAGGCAGTCTGAATATGTGGATAATCCTGAGCCTGGTCCACGGTTTGGAAGTGAGTTTCTTGGCACACAATCTAATAACTTTATCAGGCCTGAACAAAATCAAATTTTTCAACCAAGAAATGAACCTAATAGTGACTATAACGCGTTGTTGGACCAAAATGGCCATTTGACAGCCAGTCGTCGTAATGTGAATAGTTTTATGCATAACGAAGCCATCAATAACTGTCCAAATCCGACCGGTAACATACCGAGCAACAATGATAACTTTAGAAGCTTGGAATTCCCAGCTGATAAATCATCCGAATTCCAATCATTTAATGAATCGGATCAAAACAACACCTGGAATCAACAATCACAAATCAATTTTTCTTTAAGTTCCACCAATTATCCAGCTAGGGATCAAGGCATAATTGATAAAAATCATCACAGTCGTATAAATGTGGTGAAAAATCCTTTGAACATTTTTAGTAATAAAGAAAAATCTAAGCGTTTACAAGATGCGACAATTACTCAGGTGCAAAATCCGTACCATAACAAAAATTCTTTAAAGAGAAACCAAGTTAAAAAAGCTGTTACTGAAAATAAAAATCAAAACCAAGCGGCTTTAATTCCAGTTGCTACCTCGACAGATCCTCAGCAAGCACCAAAAAATGAACCAAGAAACAGAACTCAAAATCAGAAAGCGGCACAAACTTCGATTGGTAAATAAATATTTATTTATTGAGAGTCTTCAAAGCATTCAAATTGTTGTTTCTAGTCTGCATAAACAAATTTGAATTAAATTAAAAGAAAAGTCCTAAGTTTGTTCAAGGAATACCATCAATTAAGTGCTTTGTTTGACAATTTAAAATCGGTAATGTCCGAATGGAAGTAAGCCTAAATATAAATCTCCCATGTTTTTTCTAGGTCAAAAGCGTTCTGCTACAACTTTGAACTCAAATATGTCAAAAAACGCTTTAAAAAAAAAACTCAAGCTTTCTAAACAGCGCAAGTTTATTATTGCTGGTTATAGCCTTCCGTATATAAACGATGATAATTTGAAGTTGCCTCAGCCAGAAGATGAATCTTATGCACTGACGTTCTTTGAACAGAAACCAAATTATAATACATCTTTGTATGGTACAGACGAAGACGAGTCTGTGCTTCCGTGTAACTCAGAAAATGAAGATTCCGATGATGAGTTGGCCAAGAATGCCAATCGAACGTCTGGACACAAATGGAGACGCCGTTCTATTCGGATGCGTATAAACAGTGGATGGCCCAAACTTTATCGTGAAAATAATTATAAGTCGTGGAAGGTTTGGTGGGAGGCATATAAATGGGTTGAAATTGAAAATAGCAAATATTTGCTTAAATTTGGAACCATTAATTTAAGAAATCGATTTTTGCCAATTTTCCCATTAAAAACCACTGATGCTGTAATAAACGCCGTCATGAAGGCTGCACATTTTGCATTGGAAAAGAATACGAACCAACATTTCAAAAACAATAAAAGCTTATATTATCTGATGAACCAAACGTTTTTGGAAAACATACAGTATTCGACAATTGAGCAATTGCAACAAATGATACGTAAAGTACCCAACCATTTGTGGGTATACAAAATGCGCACCATGGTTTATCTTTGGGCAGAATACTATAAAATTGCTAAAAAGAAAAACGATGACCTCCTCTTTCAGACCATTCGGGTTAAATGGAAGAGTCCTGTAATTCATTGGCTCTGCAAACAAGCATTTGATGAACTAAAGGTAGAATAAAAACATTCCCTTTTTGAATTTTAATCTTAAACGTCTATTTACAGGCAATAAGCGCTATTGAATGGTCTGAACATAAAACCGAGTATTGCCGTATAGAATCCACTCCTGGGGAAACTATGCTTAAGTTTTAAATGCTAAAGTGCATCCAAAATTTATTGAATACCAATTTTATTTTTAAATATTTAGAATACAACCAAATGTATTGGTTATAAATATGAATATATATGTTATGAATAAAAAAAAGAATACGGTCTTGATTTTAATTAGTTTAGTTTGTAATTGAAACTTTCCATAAAGCATACAATGATTATAAAACATTGATTTTATTAATTATATTTTATTTTATTAGGATTCTGCATAAAGAGCTTTAAAGTTAACAGTGACGAAAAGTTTTTTGTTAATGTGTGTCAAGCACCCGAGGTGCCCGCGACTAAGGATATTACCGATCAGGAACTTATTCGTGTATTGGAATCATCCGAGCCGGGCTCTTTTCGTGTTCCAATGAGCATCTCCGAGATACGCCATACCAAAGATCGGTCTAACAATGCTGTGGAAGTCTGTGATATTGCAGTAAATCCAAAGTTCTTGCAGAAAATAAAAATGTCGCAGCTTTTTAATAATTTCTTTCTGCAAATCATGGTAGAAGCGCTAAGCGAGAAGTACAACATACAATTAACTATGGATAAAACCATTATCTTAAGTAACCGCAAGTTTATTGGCACACTTGTTGCCCACCGAGTGCGCAACGATGATGTGAAAGGAGTTGCAAAGTCTATTGATAGTTCAACTAACATTGCAAAGCACCTTCAGCTAAGTTCGGCTCCCAAGCAGGGTCTGGTTGAAGAAATTGATGAAGATTATGCGGCAACTGTTAAAAATGCCTGGATTAAAAATCGCGAGCCGGTCTATAAGTTACGAGCAAAAATTCGGGATGATAATGTTGATGAAATTCACGCTGAACTTTATTTACCAAAATGCGTAAGTAAAGTATTGAAACAGAGAAAACCCTAACATAATATGTAATTAACTTTTCGCAGGTATCTTCACAAGATTTTAGTCTCGATATTGGAGAGGACCGCATATTGCTTGAATCAATCAAATATGGTTATGTGTTTGACAAGTTTGTCAACTACCGCATGAATCAGGACCGTGCGCAGGCCCTGTTCGACAAAACGAGCAAGGTAAAAACTGTACACATTAAATTATTTTTACAAAACTTGATGTTTTTTGTTTGTTTTTAGATGCTTCAAGTTCGCATTCCAGTGCATGGCGTATAACACCAAATCTGGTATTAAAGTTAAATGCAAATACATGGTTTTAGTTGATTAGTACATTAATAAATGAAATATATAAAATAAATGGTATTTATTACTTAAAATTACAATTCCCTTGCATAAAAACAAAGCAAATTAGTTCTCAATAGTTATATTTAATATCTAATCGCTTGCGCTGTATAAAAGTGTTCGCCTGCTAGTGATTGAATTCAGATGTATAATATTAATTAGACTATAGTTTTTATTTTTCATGCTATTGACCGGCTTTAGTTGAACAGGAACGCCAGCTATCTAATGTAAATTATAAAAATATTTTTCGTAAAATATTTTAGTATTATAAATACTAATATTTAATTGTCTAGAATGTAAAAGTGCATTAATTTAGGAGGAAGTATATATTAAATATACTTCACCGGAAACTTGATGTTGTAGCCCTGATAACTTCTGCAAGAAAAATTATTTAATTACCAGTTTTGTTTTAATCTATATTATTAAATTATAATTCTGTTTATAGGGAAATACGTAGCATATTGTTTTAAAAGGAATAGTAGGCTTCTTTGAATTTAAAAAGTTAAATTATATACCGAGTTTAAAATACTATTTATATTATAGTTCAAGCAATTTGTCATTTCGATAACATGAAGTTTGCAGTCGTTTTCCAACACTTAAATAGATGAGTTTGCGTCAAGCGAGAAAAAAAAAATAAACGGGAACGAGCATAAGCAAATTTTACTAGAAAACGTCAAAAAATTTGAAAAATTTTAAGATTCGGTAGATTGTTTTTGTGTCTCAGCAATATATCAACTATAACGCATTAGAGTTTACCTAAGAAGCGTATAGATATGGATAACCGGAGTAATGCTTATGGCATTGGACAACGCCGACAACCTAAGGAAGCGTCTACTTTTGCGCCAAATCGCAGTGAAGAACATTTTCGGGGACCGCAATCAATGAATTTTCGGCGTGCAGATAGTTTTAACAATGGGAACAATTTAAATAGTGACAATAGTTTTAACAATACTAATTATGGAAGCAACAATCAACGGTTTGAAGATGTTGACAGATTTGGTAAGACACAAGTAAATAATTTTACACGCTCATCGGATAATTTTGGAAGCGGGCAGCAAAATAATTATGCACGCGTTTCTGATAACTTCGGCACTGTGCCACGAAACAACTTTGGAGGATCGGGTAACTTTACTGGTGGACAGTCTAACAATCTTGCTCGCTCTGAAAATTTTGGAGGCACTCAATCAAGTACTTTTGGGCGCTATGAGAACTTTGAATCTTCGCAGTCGAATAATTTTGGACGTTCTGACAACTTTACAACACCTCAGTCCAATAACTTTTCTCGATCGACTGATAACTTTGGTGGCGGGCCGCCGAATAATTTTGGACGAGTATCTGACAACTTTGGCTATTCTAATGTAAATAATAGTCAGCGGTTTTCAAACATCAACCGAGGTTCCGATAATATGGGTGATGCAGCCAGTAAAAGTAACTTTAATGGAAATTTCCGCGGAAATCAACAGTCAAATTTCATGAATCGTCCGACGAGTGAACAACGTTTTAATTTGAACGATGGTAATCGAAACGTCTCCAATTCTGATTTCAATGCTGGTAACCGTAGAGGTGACAACTTGCGTGGACAGCAACAGCAACAACAACAGAATCCACAACATCAGCAACAACAGCAACAGTTTTCATCTACTGGTGATCTTAACTTCAATGACAAGTGGCGGTTCCAAAATAACGATCGAGTCGATGGAACACGACGGGCAGATAACTTTAATGATAATATTCGTATGTCGGAACAAAATTTGGGTCGTGCTGGTGGCAATCAATGGTTGAACGAAAATCGAAACGAGTCTTTCGGTTACACCAATAATGCTGGCAACTTTGGTCACAACGATCAAGTCTTTGATGGCAACTTCCGTGGTCAACAGCCGAACAACTCAATGCGAGACTTGAAAAACAATCAACAATTTTTTAATACTGAACAGAATATGCCTAATAGTAATAACGCTGGTTTCAACAATGTTCAAAACTATCGTGGACCTAACGGGGGCCAGCAACAGGCTTCTTTGTTGAACAACAACATGAACAGTTCGATTAACAATCGCTCAAATTGGCAAGTTGGCAATAACAACTATAGCTTTGGCGCTAGAAACAATAATGTTTCACCACAGAATAAAAATGTGAAAAATCAGAACTCATCCAACATTAGCAACAAACCTAATCAGGGTCAAACATTTAAAAATGCTAATAACAACAAGGAACGCGATGCAAGTACTGCACGTAAATCGCCAGCCACGGTTAATAAATTAAGCAATGTCCAAAACAAGCCAAAACCAATTAATAGCAATGTTGCAAAAAAGAAACCAGAACAACAAAACAACAAAAAAGACGAAAACAACAAGCAAAATGCACCAAATCAAGCTGCTGCTAGCGATGAGAAGCCAAAAGTCTCTCAGATCCCGACAAATACTCCAACTCAAAATTCTGAAACTAAGCCTGTTACTAACAAAATGCCAGAGATAAAAAAAGAGGATAAACAGGATGCTGCAGTTACTACTGGTAAAGGTAAGCCAAATACATATAGTTTCTACACATAATAAGTAACCCGAAAAACCCCTTGAATTAATTATTTAAAATTTCAGGACAAAAGCGCGTGGCACAGCCGGGAACTGTTCAGCCTAATAGAGCGGACCTCAAACGCCGTAAGCTCGCTATGAAGCGAGGATTTTTGATTGGAGGCTTTAAGCTGCCTTACATTAACTCTTATAAAGTGGCATTGCCACAAGCAGAAGTGCACTCTTATGCGGTAATGTTCTTTGAGCAGGCACCCATTTATAGTACAAGCGGTGATGAGCTGAATGATACAGTGATCGCTGACAACCAAGATTATGAGGTAGAGGGCAAAAATAACGGCCGTACTTTAGTTAAACGCATTAGGAAGCGTCTTCATAATGAATGGATGCAAATGAAGGAAACTAACAAATACAATTGTTGGAAAACATGGTGGACTGATTATAAATGGTGTGAGGATCTCATTGATAAACAACTGGAAAGCTTTGGTAGCGTCAATTTAAGAAACTGCTTTATACCGAATCTTCCACGTCTGAGCACGGAAGAAATAGTAGAAATAATCGTCAAATCAGGACAGTTTGCCTTAGAAAAAAATTCAGACAATTATTGCTATAACATGAAATCCATTTTTACCTTGATGAATATTACATTTTTGGAGAACCTCAAAATGTCGAATACTGAGAAAGTTCAGGACATGATACGCGCTGTACCTAACGATACTTGGACATTCAAAATGCGCAGCATGATATTTTTGTGGTCAGAATATCATAAAATCTCGAAAACTTCATCTCCGGCAACAGAGACCGGTGCCAAGGAGCTTCAGGCTATTGCTAGAGAATGGAAAAATCCTGTTTTCCATTGGATAGCTAAACAAGCTCTCGATGAACTGAAGGTATACTTTATCAATAATATCTATAAATGCAAATTTTATAATTATAACTTTTTCATTTTAGGCAATTAGTGAAATCGAGTGGCCTGATCACAAACAGCTGTACTCCACTTTGGAATCTACAGACCCAACAAAATAAGTAGATAAATTTATGTGCGATATGCAATTTTATGAAAAACTAGTATGAGCTAATATTAGTTGTGTGTATCCCTTAATATCGTAACGTCACTGTAAGATAAATGAAATTAAACAATAAAAAAATTGCATACATGTCCACATAAACGAAAGAAATACAATTATTAGTTGTAGTCAAATGGCAGAAGTACTAATCTAGTACAAGTCTAAATGATCTAAGACGTTCCATGCTAACATTTTACAATTGATAAAACAAGAATAAAAGAAATTAACATTTTAGTTCCGAAAGTTGGCAATTTTATTGCCATTACAAGTCTTTTTTTTTATTCCAAAAAAAATGTAATTTATAATGCAAATTTAACAGAATTTATGTTACGTAATTATAGAACATGTAAAAACCATCTTAAGCGCCCAGTTGTTTGTAAAGGATTGGTACATAATCGTCATACTCGGCTTGATACAGATTACCGGCCACTGGATTTCCTAAATTGTATTTTTCGGCAAATTTCGAGATTTTAAATCCACCACGGCCATCGCCGCTGGTATTGGGCAAGCGTTTTTCATCAAAGTCAAGCATGCATTTTTGTTCATACACCAAAAACACATAACGATGCAATCCAGTATTGGGTGGTGGTCCAGAGCCAACGTATGCCGAAAGAACTTCACCCTTTTCGACAGCTTTGCCGGGAATATTGCCAACAAGCCAGTGATGCCATTCACGGAATTGAGGGTCCTGGCGACTGGGTGCGTCAGGATCAGTCATGCATAAAGTGTAGAGTTTGCAATCATCAGCATCCCACTGCACGCATGGTTGATCCTTCACTTGGGTTGGCGTCAGTACCATGCCAGGTTGTACTTTAACACCTCCTTCATATTCTACTGAAACGGTCTTCTCAGGCGCCTTGGCAATCACATCAGGCACAACACAATGTTCTTCCATACTGCTTTTTACTGATTTACTGGAAAATTTACGGTTCCAACTATTTATGGTAAAGCTACGATGCAAAATGGCGAAACTTTTTTTATCTGAAGTTGTTGTTGCCGTTCTAATGGCGACCGGCGCAATTAAATTGACAGCTGGTATTGTGGCAGCCCTAATACAATTATTTAATTGCAATTTTAATGAGTGTTTCAAGACATTGCGTCCGAACTGAAGACGTATAATATTCATTTTACGTAAAATAATTAGTAACTTCAAAATTTTCTTGAGTGAGTGATTTAGTACTTAATTTTTCCAGTAATTTAGACTTTTTAATGTGGGTAACCCTGCCGTTCACAATATCGAAAAATGTTATCGTATTTTTACCGTTGCTGCCCAGAGTTGTATTTAAGAAATATTAGAATTACCGGGCCATTATAAATTGTGTAAAAAGTCTTGTGTTCAATAAAATTTTACAATTGGTAAGAAATCACAAGTCTGTTAGTGTAATAGATAAAAAAGTTGTAAATATAAATTTAAGGGCACTTCATTATAGAATCAGTTCGGTTTGGCAACAAGTGTACAATTTTATACAAAGTACAAAAATACTAAATAAAAACAAAAGAACTTTTCGTAAGATTGGTTTTTACATTAGGCTTAATTGCTAGTTCTTAATATAAACATATGAATGGAATAACAAGGTTAAGGAACAAATAATGGGATTTAGTTATGATATGCGTGTAAGATGTGTACACTGTTTTGGATTGCAATTTGGATGACGTTCTTTTGAAATTAATTTCAAGTTTGCGCTATTGGAAATAACTAAACTTGATAACGGTGTTTGTGTCAAGCCTTACGAAATATGTCGCTAGAGCCGTATGAAAACCGACGCTCCTTAAGGTTTGTGCTGACTAAAACTTCTTCATCAAATTGTGATACACGTTGCATCTTAGGACGCATTAATCCACGTACGTCATTCATTGTAATATCAATGTCCTTAAAGGCATTAAGCATGAAGACGGCTGTAATAACGATAAGAAATCCGCAAACGTCACCTAATATGTTTTCAAACTTCATGTGCGTAAACTCTTTCAACAAAATTGCCGACGCAGTGATTACTAAAGTTGTAAACATGACATAATAAACTGGTGTTACAATACTCGTGTTGAAAGTGTCAAGTGCTTTGTTTAAGTAGTTCATTTGTATGGCAATGAATGTGACGGTAACTACGATAAGGAACCACGGCATCCACGTACCAAATATGTTTGAACCGTTAGCAATTGTATTTCTAATTGCCAAGCCTAAGGCTTTGCACGACATAACCGTTAAGGAGCCGATACCGGAACATAAGAAGATATAAACACAAACATTGGAATGTCCATGACGCGGGGCAACAAAACAGGCGACAAATGCACTAGATCCAAATATGCATATAACGTAGAGTATGAACACTGGATCTTGTAACATTTCAAACAACACTTTCAAATCTTCAATTTCTTTTTCCTTAGGGGAATGTATCACAATAATCGTGGAGCCAAGGATGCAAAGAAAGCAACCAATTTTTCCTAATAGATTAAGTTTTTCGTTAAGAAACTTCGACGCCATAACTGCTGATACTATTACACTCAATGCACCTAACGGTGTCACCAAAGAAGCTGGTGCAAATGCGTACGCTGCAAAATTGGCAGCCTCTCCAAGTCCCACTGCAAAAAATGAAGAACTTTGTGTAATGCATTTTAAATAAATATGGGGTATGTATTAAACTTACTTGTTAACAAACCCGCCCACCAAATCCATTCACGCAAATAACCAAAGCCTCCAGCAGCTGCTCGAACTTCTCCATGCCTGCTTAATCGCAGAAGTGCTTTCTTTTTTATGATAAAGCTCGAACCGATAAAGAAACATGATGATATGGCTAGTCCAACTCCTATGTAAAAGTCTGTATCTGAGTATGGCGCGGCAATTGCGGGTGCGTCACTTATTGTGGTCGCTGGGGAAGCACTATGGACAACTTGTCCCGCTTGCAGTAGTGAGGCTTCGCTATCCATTTGTAAGCTCTTTAGATTTGTCACCGCAACTCTAAAGTAAGACAAGAAGTAGAAACACACATACAGTTAAACTTGTATGTTTCTAATCAGCTGAACGTTTATTGTCTGCGTGACTCACAATTATAGCACTTGAGTGTTTCAGGTTGTTGTTACTAATAGGCATATATACGTATATATTTTTCATATGCTATAATTACTTACAAGTAAGTAGCTCCCTTTATTTCCAACAAGAAAGAAAATTAATTGTTTATATTTGAATGCAAGGCGTCCTCAATTTCGTATGTACTTCGCTGTTTTTGTTTTGTTTTGTGATGGCGATTACAACATTGATTGCGCTTACCAGGGCGGCAGTTTTTTTGGAAAGTGCTGCCCATGCCACAATGTAAAATATTCGATAACTTCACTCGATAGTTGAATTTTAAAAAGAAATAATCGTTTTCGGTTATACAAAATCAGGCTAAATGTTTAACTTTTTCAAGAAAACCCTTTTTATTTACACTATGTAAAGTATAAAAATATAGATCGTTTATAACTTATTAAATAAAAGTTCGACAGTAATTAGTAATTTTATAATTACTGTTACTATCGCTATTTTATTATAAAACTAAAATTATTTTTTTATAAAACTGGCTTTTTGTTGAGATTTTTTAAAAATACATAAGAGAGAAGTAGTAAAACTAGGTAAGCCACAGCCATAATCATAAAGTATGCTCCATAAACAATATACTGTTCCCTAGGCTCCATTCCATAACCACGTTCTAAAAAATAAAATGAAGAAATTTTTATACAAATTGTGAATTTAATAATATTTTCGTTTACCTGTGACAACAACAATAGTTAATATTGTTTGTAAGGCAAGCGCAATCAGCGTGTTGATGCCAAAAACTAATCCAAAACTATCATCAACCAAGTTTTCGGCGACAACTGCTGCCGCCACGGTAATAATAAAGTAGAAAACGGCACAGAATATAATATAATTAATATAACCGATCCAAATGTTATTGCAAAGTGCTGCCATCAGCAATAATCCGCCAATCAAAGCCAGACATACGGAATTTAAGAGCATATAAAGGTTTCGGCGTGAATTGCTTTTTAGCACACC
This sequence comes from Zaprionus lineosus, assembly GCA_035044505.1. Taxonomy (NCBI): domain Eukaryota; kingdom Metazoa; phylum Arthropoda; class Insecta; order Diptera; family Drosophilidae; genus Zaprionus; species Zaprionus lineosus. The sequence continues at coordinate 18,732 of JAWNNX010000118.1, read as the reverse complement.
GGCTAGAAGAGCACCTCCTGCGCCCAGTAAAGTGGCTAGCGCCTCTACACCACCATTGTAAAAACTCTGCTTCTCTGGTGCCTGGTCCTTCCATAGAAACTGTATATAGGTTATGACCTGAACTTGCCCACATACTGCCAAAGACCACCATAAACTCCAAAACAATACGATTGGATTTGTATAAGAAGACACCAAATGGAACCACAACAGACGACAGGCATTCCTTAATGAAAATTTGGGAATATTTTCAGTTGATGTAATTTCAGTCTGTGGTTTTGCCACTGAATCATTGGTTGAATCGACTGCGTAGAAATAAAGACTTCTGGGCACTTTTGGCAACATTAACGATACGAAGAACGATATAACTTGCGTAGCTAGGGAAATGAAATGCAATTCACGAAAGCCCATTGAACCGGTGGAGACAAGCACTTGAGCCAACAGGCCACCCAAAAATTTGCCAGCGAGAATAGCTGCACGTGTATGACCCGTAACAACTTGATAGCGATTTTTGTCTACCTTGGCATACATATAAGTGTAATAGGCAACTTCGGCTGCCATAAAGAACCCGTAAAAGATCTGTGCAATCTGAAGGTTTTGCAACGATCGGGTCCATAGCAGAAATGCAAACAACGTGACGCCGGCTATTGATGATAACACTATTATTGGCTTGTAACGTAGCAGATCTGTTATCAGAAACACTATGACCAACTCTGACAATACTGAGTATGTGCCAAAAGGATAAACATCTTGATAAACTTGTTCGGTTGTTAGATTGCGCCAGTCACCAGAAAGATATTCGGTAACATACGGCTCCGACGGTCGCATCTCCCGCAAAAACCCAAAGGTGCACAAAAGCAAAGAAACTTTTAGCCAGCTTTCCATTTTCTTCAAACTGGAAATACTTGAATGCCGTAAACAATTACACGCGATTTTCTTGCCGTATGTCGTAACCGTGCAAAAGCAAACTAACAACTGTGATCCATCCAGTCGAATCGATTCTGTGCAAGGGACTACTGCCACGCGAGTGAGAGCTACGCGACGCTCTCAGACGCTCAGAACATATCCGAAAAGTTCCCAATCAAATGTTTTCGCGTCGAATATAAATAAATAAAGTTCTATCCAATAATCATTAATTAATTTGTGTATACCCTGTACAACATACCAAAAGTCCCCTTAATTTTTTAAGCTTACTTTCTAAATCAATTAATTTGACACATGATAATAGTTTAAAAAATAGATTTATTTATATTGTTTTTTATCTTACATAATCAGCGATCATGCGTTACATTGCCTAAGGCTTATGGCGAGGTATTGCATAGTCGGGTTTCCACAATTTCTTTAAATATTTGTAGTGTATTGACAATTTCTTTCAATTAAGTGTCAGGTTATTAAAAAAAGACTGCTGGACAATGATTTTATGATCCAAATAATTATTTTCAGAAGACCCACGTTTTGTTTTATTTATAAAATAAACTTTAACTTACGAATGAGATTCTTCGACTGATATAACTTCCTCTTATCAACTTTGTGTAACGTAAACTTTTCAAGTTTTTACTCGTGTGTATCTCTAACTGATTAATCAGGTGGTGATTTTCTTAATCTAGGAACTGATTATTATACCCAACAGATTTATTGGTCTTATTTTCGCTTATCTGATACTGCGAAAAGATTTACAAAATTCGACGGCAAACATAAAATGGTGTCTAATCAGATTTAAAAAGGACAATTTTAATAATTGTGTATGCTAAGTGTTCGTAGAAATAGGAAGTAGCAAGTCGCAAAGAGTTGACAGTCAAGTCCAACAGTCATTAGTGACAACAATGTTCAAATAATTATAATTACATTTTCTGTGAGATATGACAGTGCCCACAAAGATAAAGATAATTAGCACTATAAAGGGAATTTTTATTAACTACTTTTTTATATAGTCTTGATAAAGACGTAATAGCTCCGGACTGGTTCGTGGCTGCACGGTTTGTAGGGCCGATTCAAAGTGTTGCCAGTGAACGGATTCAGCCTCAAAGCTGTCCTCTAGGGCGCTCAGTGCTGCCTCATGGCACACGGCTTGAATTTCAGCTCCCGAATAACCCTCTGTACGATCGACAAGCGTATCCACATTGACATCTCCGTACAGAGGCATAGAACGTAGCTTAATGTGTAATATTTCACGACGTGCGTCAGCCTCAGGCAGGCCAACATAGCAGACACGATCTATGCGACCAGGTCGCAGTAACGCCTTGTCGATCATATCCGGTCGATTGGTAGCTGCTACAATTGTGACGTTGTTCAAAGCCTCCACACCGTCCAGTTCTGTAAGCAGTTGGGTGAGAACACGTTCTTTAACAGAGGCACCGCTGGTAGATCCATCAGAACGTTCGCCTCCAATAGCATCGATTTCATCGAAGAAAACTATAGCTGGTGCAACTTGACGTGCTTTGCGAAAAACCTCACGAACGGCACGTTCAGATTCACCAACCCACATAGAAAATAGCTCGGGACCCTTGATTGACAAAAAGTTTAATTTGCTTTCTGTGGCCAATGCTTTGGCAATCATTGTCTTGGAGCAACCGGGAGGTCCAAACATAAGCACGCCACGTGGAGGTTTAATCCCCAAACGCTCAAATTTATCAGCATGAAGTAAAGGCCACTCAATAGCCTGCTGTAATGTCAAGCGTATCGCCGCTTGGCCACCAATGTCAGACCATAAAACATTAGGATTTTCAATGAGAACCTCTCGCATTGCCGATGGCTTTACATGTGTTAAAGCTACCTGCAGATCTCTCATTTCCAAAGCACGTGTATCATCCTTTAGTGCATTTAATGTGGCCGCATACACTAAATTTGCCAGGTCAGCACCCACATAACCGTGTGTAATGCTGGCAATGTGCTCAATTTCCGAGTCTTTAAGGATATGTTGTAATGGTTGGAGCATACAATGCAAGATCTCCTGTCGAGCTTGGGGTGCAGGTGCTCCCAATTCTAGCTCACTGTCCAAGCGACCGGCACGTCGTATGCTTGGATGCAATGAGTTGATTTGTGAACTTGTCGCAAGCAGAAAAGTTCGACGCGCTTCTGGTCGACTCCCGCTACTCAGCTGATCTAGCAACGATAGAAAAGCTAATGATACACGCTTCACAAGATCGCTGCTGTCCTGTTTTGGACACAGCGTGTGCACATCTTCCAGAACTAGAAGCGTTGCACTTGGATAATGTGCATATGCGCGCTCGAAATATGCTTTTAACTTTTGTTCTGTTTCACCAAGAAATTTACTAAACACTTCTCCACTATTAATGTGAATTATTTGGACATTTTTATCGCGCTCAGTGGCCGCATTGCACATGGCTTCACAGATCATGGATTTCCCACAACCACTAGCACCGTGCAGCAATAATCCACGAGATATTTTAACCCCTGTAACGAAAAATATAATTACAACTTTCCCAAGATCTTTAATTTTCTATTTTTACCCATTGGTAATGATTTGAATCCTAATGCATAGTCCATACTTTCCTCCACCATTTGTATTTGCTTATCTAATCCGCCAATCTTAGCCTTGCTCGTAGGGAGTACCTCTTGTGGCATATAATCTGTTTTAGATAGTTCCTCAGTTATTAACAGTTCCAAACGCGTTGCATTTGTTACTTGTAAAAAGTGCTGAGATTTATCTAAGCTTAGTTTCTCCAAAGATTTTTCAATTGAAACCTCTTCTAAGCCTTGCCAATTCGTTAAACTTAGTTTTAGATGTTTGTTGAAAAAATTTAAATATAGCTCGCTGCCTTGGCAGTAAACATTATTAACAATTTGCGGTTTTAGTACAGCTGTCACATCCTTTAAAGGAATATCTTCTAAGCTTGATTCGTTATTATTTAGTTGCATCAAGGTGATACTTGCGGCAGCAGACAGCTGACTGGGATTCAGCGCTGATATTCGTAACGTTTTATCACGCATATTTGTCCAATGCAGTTTGTAGTCTGTAACGATCAGGTCAGAACATATTGTTTACACAGTAATGCATAATAACACCTACCTTCAGGTGGCACAAATACTGTTGTTAAAAACTGTTCCGATATTGGCCAGACCATCCGTACTAATGGAGTGTCTGTTTCTGAAACTGTTGCTGCCGGTTTGATTATCACATGTTGGCCAATATGCAATCCTGCAAGCTGTATTGCCCCTTCGGATAAATATATCAACATGTTGGCATATTTTGGGGGTAGATCCTTCAGGGATTCTACTTCAAAGTTCCGTTGCAGCACGCTGCCGGAGTACAACACTCCTTTTCGCACAAACTCAGCAAAAACTTCTGTGCCATTGTCATCGACATCAATGGGGCAAATCTTTTCATGTGTATCCCGTGCTTTGGATGTTATGTGTACCTCGCATTTTTCGCAGTAGTACCAAGTTGCTTGATTTTTTTTATTACTCGACTTTGGCGGCATTGCGGCAATGAAAACACGTTTTGTTTACCTTTGGAAACCTACAACCAGCTGTACATGTTAACGTGCAACGTGAATGGCAAATTTTGTTTCATTGTCCAAAGGAAACGGTCAAATTTTCAAATGCAACAGTTGTGCGTTTATGATTAAATTATTTGAGCCCAATTGCGATTTTACGGTACAAATTAAATTTTTATTTGAAAATGTTAAAATCAGTTAGTAACTTATAAAAACGTTTATACATATCCGGACAATAAATTAATTTATTGCAATAACAAATCTGTTTCAGAAGCATTTTCTGCCATCAGGTCCCGTTCTAGGCTTGTACTTACAGTTGCCTGATTTAGAAATAGATCAAAATTGTATTTATCATTTTGTGCAGATATGGAATCCTTTTGGTTACTGATTGTTTGTGGATTTGATAGTAAATTCACATCATTCAGTCCCAGTTCCTGCAACAGCAAATCGTTTTCAGTAGTGTGTACCTCAGACGTAGAGCATGCAGTTTCTTGTTTGGGATCCATAGTAAAAATGGGTGCGGGCTGCTCCTCAGCTTCTTGACCATAGACTACTTTGTTGGATCGCGCACTTTCAGTTTCCTCAATTTCATCATCATCCAACTCTTGAGGCTTCAGTGTACTAGATTTGTATTGAAAATCAGTTTCTTTAAAATCCACTTCAATAGGAAATAAAGGTGGTAATGATTCTAATCGTTCCACCACACTATTATGTAGTTGAGCAAGACTGTCGAGTAGACTACGCAGCTGTTTGTTCAAATCCATGGCATGTTTACATTCCAACAACTCCATTTTTTCAAGTACATCGGTGCGCAATTTGGCAAACTTGGTACGTGCATCTTGACGACAACGAAGTATTAATCTGTACTCATAATTTCCTGTTTCTACACGATAAAGTGGTTCCTGTATCGCTGCAAAACCGTGCTCTTCATCGTCCATTTCCTTCACCTTCAGACAGTACGAGAGATAAGTAAACTTTGCATCGGCATAGCGACGAACGGTAAGCTTTGTGTCTGGTATAGCTTTGTTTAGATATGTTCCCAAATCTGCCAAGACTGGCTTTATTTGTTTTATAATTACAAGGCCATCCTTTTCTAATGAGCGATGCAGCTCTCCAAAAGTACGAAATGCTTCAGATGCGCGTTGCTGTGGTTCATGTGATGAAATTTGTGTAAAACAATCGCCAAAAGACTTGTAGGACTGGAGCAGGTCATAGTATGCCTTCAACATACGACGGGCATGTTCCACAAGACCCTTATACATCAACTCTGTTCCTTGAAGCTCCTCTAGCCGCTTCACCAACGAGTCGTTGCACAAAATAGCTCTCGAAAGACCTAGAGTATCGGCCGTATTGCTAGACAAATTGTCCACAATACGATGTTTGAGCTTTTTTAAAATAATGTCCAAGGTCTTGCCTTGCTCAGGATCTGCATGAAGCTTGTTGTAATGTATTGTGACCCCATCCGTAGCTGTTTGTATCATTTGAGCTACTTCGACTTTTGTTTTGCCTTTCACACTAACTGAGTTGACGGCCAGCAATTCGTCACCACTTTGCAGGGAACCCTCACGTGCAGCAGGTGTTCCATCAAATACCTAAAAAGGAAGAATTTTTAAAAGTTTATTTAGTTTCGGTATAGAAAAGTAAAAACTTCAAAAAAGTAACAAACTTTTATTAATCATTTTTTGAAGTTCAAAATTATAAGTTCATTTAAGAAAGTTAAAAGAAAATCGAACAGCTGCAATGTCTGTTCCGCTCTTGAATAAGCAATTTAAAAAGGATAAACAACATGATGCAATGATGAAAACAGAAAGCTTGTCACGATGCGGAGCTGTGAGCAATAGAATAAAATCAATATTTTCAGAAAGCTTTAAAAGTAAAGCACTGCGTCGTCAGCAAGCTGGATTAGCGAATATTCCAGCGAATGTTCAGAAACGCCGATTTTGTGGTCCACCGAAAGTTTTCACGTACCACAAAACATATCAAAAAAATAAGTTGGAGACGAAACTTAGGGTATCCAAAGCAGAGGCTAAGCTACGTGAGTTTCACAGTCACCCGGTACCGAATTTTCAGCTATTGCACAAACGCTGGGATAACCGCAATAAACTCCGTCAAATTAAATCGAAATTGATGTGCACCTCGTCGATAACTCCACAGACTCTGATAAAATCGATGGTAACCGTGAGGAAGCGTAATCTTGAACAGCAGCAGTCGAATCATAAACCCAAACCAGTCAGAGCACTGTATAAGCCTTTAACAAGAGTGAAAAACAAGAAAAAATGTACAATACCGAAGCCTTTCAAGTTAGTTACTGAAACGCGTGGCAAATACCGCCGAATGTTCGATGAGTGGAATAGAGCGCAACAGACTATCTCTCCAAGAAGTAATGCATTGATGTGGACACGCCATCACATTAACAAGTATAAAAACCGAAAAAATCATACAAAAATAAAGGCTCAATCAAGTGGGAACACAAGGAAATTCCTGTAACACAAAAATCATCTTGAAAAATGGTTGTTTTATCAATTCGAGTTGAAAAACTAATTTAATTCAGTCTTACCTGTACAATATAGAGGCAAGGACACATTGGCGCTCCTCCGCCGATACTAATGCCAATTAAGTTGCTCTGATCCTTGGTAATGACAACTGAGTTAGTAGTTACAGTCATTCCCCTATTTATTGAAGAGATAAGTTGAGTGATTACTTAAATCCTTATGGAATAATAGAATGGCAATATTCTAGACCCATATCGAATTTAGCGTGAACAACAATATTGGAAGGCGTGCTATATACTCACATCAATGGGTGCAATTTGTCAAGCAGCCAATATAATAGTACTTTTAGGGTCATTTTGTTATTAATAAAATTGAAAGACACATAAAGCTATGGAAACTTAATTGTTTTCTAATCTAGTGAACAAAAAACTATTTTAGGGAAAGTTACTCTTTATAGCCTAACGATTGAATTTTTGGTTTATATATTTAAAATAATAATAGTTTATGAAAAACTAAAGCTTAACTATTTAAAGTATTATAATTAAGCTTCTATAATTCTAACCTTTTTAAAATAGCAAAGTAGAATGTTTTGATTGGTTTTTAAATTCTACTTTTTTCTTTTATTTACCATATATTTTGATTGGATATCTAACGGTAAAAGCTTTTTAAAATATATTTTATACTAAAGTTTATATTTGTACAGTATTACAAATAAGCTAAAACAAACTTGTATGCTATTTTATATTTATAAAGAAACAAAAATGATATATTTTACTTTTAGGGTTAGCACTATGTTCTGGTTAATTGTTTTAAATGTAATTTAATCTCAGTCTCCGTCTACATTGGTAGATTTTGAGATACTAATATATTAAGTAACACACAATCAAACGTATCTATCTATCGGGCTTTTGGAGTCAAAAAAATTGACTTACAAACGATCTAACTCGTATTTCTGTTTAGTTAGTTGTCCAAAATTCTCAGTAGCCATATCGGGTCCAGTGCAAAGCACTGTAGTTTCTAGATCTCCATGGGAGGACTTCACTTTCTCGCAATCATCTGAATTTAGTTTTGAACTTTTAAGAATCATATGTTACATATGGATAAAGTTCTTTGTCAAGTTAATACATCCGTTCCCAGATACTTACGCCTGAAAGTCGGCATTGTCATCCTCATTAAATTGTATAAGCACTGGTAGGACTTCACTTGGACGAAGTCTAACAAGTTTGTTATTTTAAATTTATCGGTTTTTATAAGCGTTACAAATATAAAATAAATATTTACAATATGTTGACCCCATTATTGATTTTTTACAAACGTTTCAAAAAAGCCCCAGTTTCTTAAGTCCGAAGGACACAATGAAAATACAAAAGAGTACTTAGTACTTTAATTTAGTTTGCTACTTACATTTTATCCTCATAAAAGAAGTCGTCGTCGTCGGTTAGCATTTTAATTTTGTTTCAATTCTCTTTATTTTGAACTTATCAGGCAACAAAGTATTCGCCAACAACTTTAAGTTGGATGCAAGACTAAAGTTACAACAATGTATATCGAAAATTAAGTAATTATCGATATCAGCTCTTAAGCTATTACCAACACTAGCATTTATTTCACAGAACATGGTATTACTAACACAGGTGCATAAACAACTTGTTGCCAAGGCAACAGAAAAATATAAACAATATACATTTCAGCTATGGATTGGGCCGAGGAGCTTAAAATGACTATAAGAAAAGTAGGATTTTTAAATATATTTTAAGACACTTTTATTTTTCTACATATAGTTATGTGTTACAGACCACTGCTCGAAAAGGTCGGCGTTCAAAAAGTCGGGATGTACTGAACGAACAAACTGAGACTGGATCTTCGGGTGCTGCGTCAACAGCTTTGCAGAATAAGGACATATCTATCGACATAACATTAGACATACAGAATTGTCCAACGACTACTTCATCAACAAATAATAATGAATCAGATTCAGGTCGACCTCCTATTAGACGCATTTTTGGTGGATGGGCCGATACAGGCTTAAAAGGGTTAAGGTAAATAAAAATGTTGTCGTTTTATGTTTTTTGTACAACTTTTTTTTTAATCTGCAGATCAAAAAAGAATTCATTTGACGAGTAAGTAAACGGACATTTTTCTAACCTTTCAGTGATTTAAAATAAATCGACAAAACAGCGAGCGTTTTCAGGTGACCAAATCAGCTACAAGCTCAATAGTTACAGATGATATACCAGTAGTACCAGATTTTGAAGATATTAAGGACGAAATATTGATGAATGAAGTACTTGAAACCCCCTCGTAAGTTTGTTTTGATTATTATTTTTTTTAAATGTTAATTTTAAATTTGTAATTAGTACTGTACAGAGCCGTGGTAAGGCAATGAAAAACTTGACGTCTGATCTGCTATCACAAAATGCATTTAGAGCAGTTGGAGACGTTAATCTAAAATTATTGGCTCGTAATTTGCTTCCGCAGGAAAGCCTTGACGAACCGGATGAAGTTTGGGAATGGGAAAAAACTTTTACAGAAGTTATGGCACAAATAAATTTGGAAAACATTTCAAACGTTGGTATACCGGAGAAAACAGAAATTGGCCCTGATGAAGTTCCCCCAATAGTAAGACACAATTAGTTAATTAGTGTTTCTTACACAAATTATATAAAAACATAATTTAATTAATTTCAATGTATTTGAAATAAAGATTTCTAGTGCGCGTAAAACAGTGTTGAAAAATATGATATTGTCACATCGATAAAATGCATCGAGATACTATTATAATGTTGCCAGTCAAATGTAAACGTAAAACAGCACGAGATTATCGCATCGATTTAAATATATCGATGTTTTGTCTCGACATTGTTCATCACTATCTATCACGGGGCACCGAAAAATAATAAATTAGACGGTTTTTAATCTGTGTTAATCGCATTGAAAATTGTGTCTAAAAGTTGTAAATTATTAGTAATTGTATAATTAACACATCAATGGCGCCAAAAGCTAAGAAAGTTGGTACTCAACCAAAGGCAATGACTTTCAAAGATAAGTCAAAGCCTACCGATGTTCGGCTATCAAACATACAGGCGGCAAAAGGTAAGAAAATTTATAATAAATAGGATAATTCATTAAAACATCACATAAGTTGAATACTGTGTGCTCATTTATGTTAGAAAATATTATTTGCACAACAAATTTAATGTTTATATCGCAAGGATTAATATAGAATTAATAATGTTAAAGCAGTTGCTCTCAGCAAGAAGCCGGCTGTTCTGCCTTCTCGAAATTTCTTAGTGATGGCACTTAAGATGACTCATGTGATTCGAAAAAAATGTAGAAAAGTTAAAAATTTTTATTTTGTTCAGCTGTTTCTGATGCTATTCGTACCAGCTTGGGTCCCCGTGGTATGGACAAAATGATCCAGGCTTCCAATGGAGAGGTGGCGATTACCAATGATGGCGCTACTATTTTGAAGCAGATGAATGTGTTGCACCCGGCTGCAAAAATGTTGGTGGAGCTTTCGCGTGCTCAGGATGTGGAGGCTGGTGACGGCACAACATCTGTTGTTGTAATTGCTGGTGCACTACTTGAGGCCTGCGAGAAGCTACTTCAGAAAGGACTACATCCCACTGCAATTTCGGACTCGTTCCAACGTTGCTCGAACAAAGCAGTAGAGATCCTCACTCAAATGTCAACACCCATTGAGTTAAATGATCGTGAGACACTAATTAAAAGTGCTTCGACATCACTAAACTCCAAGGTTGTCTCTCAACAGAGCAGTCTTTTGGCCCCAATTGCTGTCGATGCGGTTTTGAGGGTTACTGAACCTAGTAAGCCAAACACCGTTGATCTTAGAAATATTAAGGTTATTCAAAGCTTGGGTGGTACCGTCGAGGATACCGAATTGGTTTCTGGCTTAGTCTTTACAAGCCGCTCTGCTGGTACTAATGCCCCTAAACGCATCGAAAAGGCCAAAATCGGTCTAATTCAGTTCTGCATCTCGGCACCTAAAACTGACATGAATCACAGTGTGATTGTCAGTGACTATGCTGCGATGGATCGTGTGCTCAAGGAGGAGCGTACCTACATTCTAAACATTGTCAAGCAAATAAAGAAGGCGGGATGCAATGTTTTGCTTGTACAAAAGTCGATTTTGCGGTAAGTTCTTTACATTCAGTTAATAAATTAATTTTAATAATAAATTTTATTATTGTAGCGATGCTGTTTCCGATCTGGCTCAGCACTTCCTGGACAAGATAAAGTGTTTTGTTGTTAAGGATGTTGAGCGCGAGGATATTGAATTCGTTTGCAAGACACTGGATTGTCGTCCAATTGCTTCGTTGGACCACTTTACTGCGGAAAATTTATCCAACGCTGATTTAGTTGAAGAAGTTTCCAGTGGCGTTAACAAATTTGTGAAAATCACTGGCATCCAGAACCCAGGACGCACTGTTTCCATTGTGTGCCGTGGATCAAACAAGCTTGTGTTAGAGGAGGCTGCCCGTTCGTTACACGACGCGCTGTGTGTTGTACGTTGCTTAGTCAAGAAGCGTGCACAGATTGTGGGTGGTGGTGCACCTGAAATTGAGATGGCTCTTCAACTTGCTGCTCTTGCTCAGACTGTAGAGGGTGTGGATTCTTACTGTTATCGTGCCTTTGCTGATGCTCTGGAGGTCATTCCATCGACATTGGCTGAAAATGCCGGTCTTAATCCAATCGCTACTGTGACTGAGCTTCGCAGTCGCCATGCGCAGGGAGAGAAAAATGCAGGCATCAATGTTCGAAAAGGTGCTATCACAGATATAATGGATGAAAATGTTGTTCAGCCGCTGCTGGTCAGTACTTCAGCAATCACCCTGGCAACGGAGACCATACGCTCCATACTTAAGATCGATGATATTGTAAGTGCAAAAAATGACATCACTTTATTGATATATAAATAATTTTCTATTTTTTTTTTTACAGGTGAATACCTTTAGATAAACTATTACGCGTAATACATCGATTGTGTATTTGTGCGCTCCTCAAAAATCTTACTACGCATTTTCATTTAACTATCTTACACGCATTAACATAAACACATAAAGCGGCAAACCGCACCACAATGAATAAAATTCACATAATACACACTCAACACCCTAAAACTAAAAAAACTATATTAAAATAAAATGTATTTCGCTTTGTATTAATAATATAAATATTTTGATGTCATGCAAATAAGCTTTTAAATATTTTGCCATTCGCGTTGGCACGTACACAATGAAGCATGATGCCACCTTATTAAGTGAACAATTCATAAAAAATGGATCGAATTATAAAAAACAGACTTTTACCATTCACACTAATTCCGTTTTTTATTCCTGTGCTGCCATATTTTTTTTTCCGTTTCGGTGGCGGGAGGACTTTAAAATAAAATTTAAAATATTCAATCCGTCAAAAGTGAAATAAATAAATAAATACTAAAACGCAATAAAAAATGAAGTTTTGTGTAATATAAATTAAAGTTTAAGCCAAAAAGCAATTTAAATTGCTATAGTCATATTCCAATAACAAGTTGATTAAAATTTGTATTTATTTTTACTTCAATTTCAAAGGGTTTTCTTTTGTAATCCCTTCGCTGTAGTGTGTGTAAACAAAAATCACTTGATACCAATTTTATGATATACGTTAAATGATTATGCCACTTGAAAAGGTCTCAAATTGTCAAAAAGAAGAAATGACCCGTTATTTTTGTTTTCTTAGCCCCATTTTCCGCGCAGTTTTTCTTTTTTCTTTGACAGGGTTTTCGTTTACAATTGGACGTGTGATTGGTTGCCCACTATCTGGCACATTGGTCACGGCGGACGACAGAACTTGACCGGAAATTTTAGGCGCATGTAAGTTAATTAAATGTGTAAACATGTCAAAAAGGATAATCCTAGATGGTGTTGATTTCAGTTAACGGCCGAATTCCTTTGTACACTGAGGGTTGTTGCTTTGATTTTTGAGCCCACAAGTTTTTACAACTAATTGGACAGCGTTTTGTATATAGAATAAGAGGGGGATGAAGTAAGTTTAAGGGATGTTCTTTCTTTAAATTTGCATTTACTCTTTTTTAGGATGCCATCTTTTTGAATCAACCATTAAAAAATCCATGATGGTTTTTTGTATGGTGGATGAGGACTACCAACCAATAGTCGCATCAGTTTACTGGAACTTTATAGCCCACAGCGTCCCGCACTTTGCCACATTTTGTTAGCCTGTTTCACTGGCTCTTTGTTTGCCATGGCCCTCGTCTTCTGGGAGCCTTTGGGTCTGGGTATCCACATATGTTTGTATGTGCAAATATTGAACTTACGCTTTTTTCTTTTCAGCTGGCTATTTACTTGGAATGGCCCACACTTTTCAATTTTTCAGTTCTCCCTCCTTCGTTTTTTTTTTTTTCATCAGGAATGCTACATATTATGTACCCTTGTGTGCATCTCGCTGCTTTAATATCCTGTAAATATTGTAAGTATGTTTATCCTTAATATACCTGTTCATTTTAAATCCACTAAACAAAAAACTTTTCCATAAAATTAACACTTTACAAATATAATCAAAACCTAAGCGTAGGAGATGAGATCTATCTTTTATAGTCCCGAATATGGGATATCCTGTTGTCGAATATATATTCGAAACTAACATCCTTTCTTGTTTTCCTAACTGTTTGCTTAATTTTTGTGCTCGTATGCGATTTGCTTGGCACAAAAAATCTTGGCTTGCGCTTTTCCTTTGTTGTTCACTTCATATTTTCATTGTAATTCAATTGTGTTTTCGGGGCTGCCGCTGCGGCGGTTGCTTTTTGGCTGTTGTTTTTCGCCAAATGTTTGCACAAGTCTTGTATTCACTTGACGATGACAACGATGACAACAAAGACGCAACCATAGCCAAAAGGGGTGTGTCCTTCGACCCATCAGCGCTCAACTCCCCCCACCGTGTGCCAGAGCCTTCCTTCTTCACATTGAAATTCAAAGCATCGAATTCGCAAGGCAATCACGCAGAAACTTAACATATGCTGTCCATATAATTTTAAAGCACTTTCCATTTGCTCACATAAATTGACGAGAAAGAACTTCATCAGCATCATCATTATCATCATCATCAGAATTATCATTAGCAGCCTCATCATCATCATCCTCCCCCTAATCATCATTACAAGTAGCTTTTCAAGTTTTGTCCTTGTTTAAATAATTATAATTTCAAATATGGCAACCTTCGTTTAAAAAGTAAATCCTTTTTATAAATTTCCAATTTAAAATCCACTTCCTTCAGAATAAGGACTCTTTTTAAATTCTTGAAATAATTTATTGTATTTTTTTCTGTACTAAAATAAAAATTTTATTAGTTTTTCATTTCTTACGAAAAGAAAAACAGTTTCTTTTAAAACAGGGTTTATAAGAACGTCCTTAATTATCCTGCAGATATATATTTTTGTATATTTATGTATATACATCTTCTATTTTATGTACTCTCTTGATACACAAATGGAGGCGTGACGAGTTAAAGGTTTTTTCAAGTTAAAGGCATAAGGAAACTTAATTTTCGTTAGTCCTGGCAGTTGGTGTGATTAATGGTTCCGCCTGGACATGGATTTGGAGTTCGGAGTTTGGATTATTATGAAAACGCATTGGAAAATTTCATTAAATTGTTATAAATGGAGGCGACGAATGATTGTTGGGGCTAAAGGAACATTTCTCAAAATGAAATTCAATTTGCAAATGCAGCGGGCAAAGTGAAATCTATCAAAGAAATCGTATCAAATCTTTGGCTGCCGATCTAAGTGCGTCCTAGCATAGGCCACATGCCGCATGCCACATGCCACAAATAATAGCCTCCAGCTTTGTGCTTCCTGCTCCCAAACCAAATACCCAAAAGCTGAAACCCATTCCTCTTCCCAGCAACGATACCAATTGCCATCAACCCGCTTGTCGTCCTTCTGTTTGACCAGTTAAATGACCAGAGGGCAAGCGGGTGGCAGGCAAAGGACACTGCTTAAAAGAAGGCAGCAAGGGACGGATGAAAAGCGGCTTTCTGGTGGTTAAAGACATTTTGAATATGGGCTTGCCATTGAATCTGTGCTGAAAACTCGCAAAGCGATTACACTTTGAGGATTTCAGCAAGTCCTTTGAGCGGCCGTCTGCAACGGACTGATAACATTCAAAGAGCGACGCTCTTGAGTGTTCCAATTATGTGTGAGTGCTGCTCCTGGCTTGGCGGCTGGCCCTCCACCAGCTTCTTACCCCCCGGCAGCAGGCGGAGGCACACTTGGAGTCGATGTGCTCTTGCTCTAAGGCACTATTGAAACGCTTTTGATGTATGAGCAGAAGTAAAACGGCGCATCATATAAGATTTATGTGGGAAGGACGAAATACACTACAGGACTCTAGATATAAGTAGGTCTATTCTTTGGAAGGGAGGACTACTATCTAACCTACACTTTGTTCACCGATCTGTGGGCGGCGGGATCATTCGTCCAAATTCTAACAACAACAATAAAAGCAACAAAACTAACAACAACCACACTAACAACGACTACACCAACAACAACTACACTAACAACAACATCATTAACAACAACATCACTAACACTAACACTAACACTAACACTAACACTAACACTAACACTAACACTAACACTAACACTAACAAGAACTACAACAAGAACCAAAACACTAACAGCAACACTAACAACAACACTAACAACAAAACTAACAACAACACTTACAACAACACTAACAACAACACTAACAACAACACTAACAACAACACTAAAAAAACACTAACAACACCAACAAAACTAACAACAACACTTACAACAACACTAACAACAACACTAACAACAACACTAAAAAACACTAACAACACCAACAAAACTAACAACAACACTTACAACAACACTAACAACAACACTAACAACAACACTAACAACAACACTAACAACAACACTAACAACAACACTAACAACAACACTAACAACAACACTAACAACAACACTAACAACAACACTAACAACAACACTAACAACAACACTAACAACAACACTAACAACAACACTAACAACAATACTAACAACAACACTAACAACAACACTAACAACAACACTTACAACAACACAAAAAAACACTAACAACACTAACAACAACACATACAACAACACAAAAAAACACTAACAACACTAACAACACTAACAACACTAACAACAACATTAACAACAACACTAACAACAACACTAACAACAAAACAACAAGAACCAAAATACTAACAACAACACTAACAACAACACTAACAACAACACTAACAACAACACTAACAACAACACTAACAACAACACTAACAACAACACTAACAACAACACTAACAACAACACTAACAACAACACTTACAACAACACAAAAAAACACTAACAACACTAACAACAACACTTACAACAAGACTAACAACAAAACTAACAAGAACAACAGCAAGAACCAAAATACTAACAACAACACTAACAACAACACTAACAACAACACTTACAACAACACAAAAAAACACTAACAACACTAACAACACTAACAACAACACTAACAACAACACTAACAACAAAACTAACAAGAACAACAACAAGAACCAAAATGCTAACAACAACACTAACAACAACACTAACAACAACACTAACAACAACACTTACAACAACACAAAAAAACACTAACAACACTAACAACACTAACAACAACACTTACAACAAGACTAACAACAAAACTAACAAGAACAACAACAAGAACCAAAATACTAACAACAACACTAACAACAACACTAACAACAACACTAACAACAACACTAACAACAACACTAACAACAACACTAACAACAAAACTAACAAGAACAACAACAAGAACCAAAATACTAACAACAACACTAACAACAACACTAACAACAACACTTACAACAACACAAAAAAACACTAACAACACTAACAACACTAACAACAACACTAACAACAACACTAACAACAAAACTAACAAGAACAACAACAAGAACCAAAATGCTAACAACAACACTAACAACAACACTAACAACAACACTAACAACAACACTAACAACAACACTTACAACAACACAAAAAAACACTAACAACACTAACAACAACACATACAACAACACAAAAAAACACTAACAACACTAACAACAACACTAACAACAACACTAACAACAACACTTACAACAACACTAACAACAACACTAACAACAACACTTACAACAACACAAAAAACACTAACAACACTAACAACACTAACAACAACACTAACAACAACACTAACAACAAAACTAACAAGAACAACAACAAGAACCAAAATACTAACAACAACACTAACAACAACAATAACAAAAACACTAACAAGAACAACAACAAGAACCAAAATGCTAACAACAACACTAACAACAACACTAACAACAACACTAACAACAACACTTACAACAACACAAAAAAACACTAACAACACTAACAACAACACTAACAACAACACTAACAACAACACTTACAACAACACTAACAACAACACTAACAACAAAACTAACAAGAACAACAACAAGAACCAAAATACTAACAACAACACTAACAACAACAATAACAAAAACACTAACAAGAACAACAACAAGAACCAAAATACTAACAACAACACTAACAACAACACTAACAACAACACTAACAACAACACTAACAACAACACTAACAACAACACTAACAACAACACTTACAACAACACTTACAACAACACAACAAAAAAAACTAACAACACTAGCAACAACACTTACAACAACACTAACAACAACACTAACAACAAAACTAACAAGAACAACAACAAGAACCAAAATACTAACAACAACACTAACAACAACACTTACAACAACACAATAAAACACTAACAACACTAACAACAACACTAACAACAACACTAACAACATTACTAACAACAAGAACAATTAAGAATCATGCATTGTTGTTGTTTTTGTAATGTGAGAAAACAAAAACAACAAGGGAAAAAATTTTGCAAGGAAAACCATGGCAAAATTGGTAAAAAATCACAAAAAGGACGATAAATCGGAAACTATAGGGACGATTTTAATGTCCTTTGGCAGGATTGTAGTCCTTGCTGTTCCGGTTTCTATGACACTTTATTTGTCAGGATATGTAAGGATACGGCCGAGATATAACGGTTTTTCTTGCAGCATAAAATTGCTTCTATCTCAGGTCCTGTAAGGACTTTCGTCCTTTTTATAACTGAAATATATGTGGGCGGGTCTCATCTATCTTCATGGGAAAGGACATCCTTATTGTCCTTAAAATGACTGAGATACAGACAATTTAGTGATTTCAGGGTCCTTTTTCCTTACTTTTGCCTTCAAAAAATTTTTCCCATTGTTGTTGTTTTTTTTCTCGATGTAAGTGTGTTTGTTATTGTTTCTGTTTGTGTGTCGGAAGTATTTTTGTTGTTTCTGTTTGTTGTTGTATTTATTGTTGTTGTTGGTGTTGTTGTTGTTGATGTTGTTGTTGTTGGTGTTGTTGTTTTTAGTGTTTTGTTGTTAGTATTGTTAGTGTTGTTGTTAGTGTTTTGGTTCTTGTTGTTGTTGTTGTTAGTGTTTTTGTTAGTGTTGTTGTTAGTGTTGTAGTTAGTATTTTGATTCTTGTTGTTGTTTCTGTTAGTGTTGCTGTTAGTGTTTATGTTAGTGTTTCTGTTAGTACTTATGTTAGTGATTCTGTTAGAGTTTATGTTAGTGTTGTAGTT
>JAWNNX010000117.1:0-11815 GCA_035044505.1 Zaprionus lineosus | reverse complement strand
TTTTAAATTTCGAACGCCCATATCTTGGCCAAATGACGACAAAATTCAATTTTTTTTGATTTCGCAGAAAGGTATTTTAGTGTTTTATAGAACTTTGCATAGAAAATCGAAAAATCACAAAATTTTTCGATTTTCGTGGAAAATTGCAATTTTCTTAAACTAAAAACTTGGCTTAAAGAATTCCAAGTTTTTAAATTTCCGAACGCCCATATCTTCGCCAAATCAGCGACAAAATTCAATTTTTTTTGATTTCGCATAAAGGTATTTTAGTGTTTTATAAAACTGCATCAAAATCGAAAAATCACAAAATTTTTCAATTTCGTGGAAAATTGCAATTTTCTTAAACTAAAAACTTGGCTTAAAGAATTCCAAGTTTTTAAATTTCGAACGCCCATATCTTGGCCAAATGACGACAAAATTCAATTTTTTTTGATTTCGCATAAAGGTATTTTAGTGTTTTATAAAACTGCATCAAAATCGAAAAATCACAAAATTTTTCAATTTCGTGGAAAATTGCAATTTTCTTAAACTAAAAACTTGGCTTAAAGAATTCCAAGCTTTTAAATTTCGAACGCCCATATCTTGGCCAAATGACGACAAAATTCAATTATTTTTGATTTCGCAGAAAGGTATTTTAGTGTTTTATAAAACTGCATCAAAATCGAAAAATCACAAAATTTTTCAATTTCGTGGAAAATTGCAATTTTCTTAAACTAAAAACTTGGCTTAAAGAATTCCAAGTTTTTAAATTTCGAACGCCCATATCTTGGCCAAATGACTACAAAATTCAATTTTTTTTGATTTCGCAGAAAGGCATTTTAGTGTTTTATAAAACTGCATCAAAATCGAAAAATCACAAAATTTTTCAATTTCGTGGAAAATTGCAATTTTCTTAAACTAAAAACTTGGCTTAAAGAATTCCAAGTTTTTAAATTTCGAACGCCCAGTATCTTGGCCAAATGACGACAAAATTCAATTTTTTTTGATTTCGCAGAAAGGTATTTTAGTGTTTTATAAAACTGCATCAAAATCGAAAAATCACAAAATTTTTCAATTTCGTGGAAAATTGCAATTTTCTTAAACTAAAAACTTGGCTTAAAGAATTCCAAGTTTTTAAATTTCGAACGCCCATATCTTGGCCAAATGACGTCAAAATTCAATTATTTTTGATTTCGCAGAAAGGTAATTTTAGTGTTTTATAAAACTGCATCAAAATCGAAAAATCACAAAATTTTTCAATTTCGTGGAAAATTGCAATTTTCTTAAACTAAAAACTTGGCTTAAAGAATTCCAAGTTTTTAAATTTCGAACGCCCATATCTTGGCCAAATGACGACAAAATTCAATTATTTTTGATTTCGCAGAAAGGTATTTTAGTGTTTTATAAAACTGCATCAAAATCGAAAAATCACAAAATTTTTCAATTTCGTGGAAAATTGCAATTTTCTTAAACTAAAAACTTGGCTTAAAGAATTCCAAGTTTTTAAATTTCGAACGCCCATATCTTGGCCAAATGACTACAAAATTCAATTTTTTTTGATTTCGCAGAAAGGTATTTTAGTGTTTTATAAAACTGCATCAAAATCGAAAAATCACAAAATTTTTCAATTTCGTGGAAAATTGCAATTTTCTTAAACTAAAAACTTGGCTTAAAGAATTCCAAGTTTTTAAATTTCGAACGCCCATATCTTGGCCAAATGACGACAAAATTCAATTTTTTTTGATTTCGCAGAAAGGTATTTTAGTGTTTTATAAAACTGCATCAAAATCGAAAAATCACAAAATTTTTCAATTTCGTGGAAAATTGCAATTTTCTTAAACTAAAAACTTGGCTTAAAGAATTCCAAGTTTTTAAATTTCGAACGCCCATATCTTGGCCAAATGACGACAAAATTCAATTATTTTTGATTTCGCAGAAAGGTATTTTAGTGTTTTATAAAACTGCATCAAAATCGAAAAATCACAAAATTTTTCAATTTCGTGGAAAATTGCAATTTTCTTAAACTAAAAACTTGGCTTAAAGAATTCCAAGTTTTTAAATTTCGAACGTCCATATCTTGGCCAAATGATGTCAAAATTCAATTATTTTTGATTTCGCAGAAAGGTATTTTAGTGTTTTATAAAACTTGCATCAAAATCGAAAAATCACAAAATTTTTCAATTTCGTGGAAAATTGCAATTTTCTTAAACTAAAAACTTGGCTTAAAGAATTCCAAGTTTTTAAATTTCGAACGCCCATATCTTGGCCAAATGACGACAAAATTCAATTTATTTTTGATTTCGCAGGCAAGGTATCTTTAAGTGTTTGTATAAATTGCATGCAAAATCAAAAAATACACAAATTTTTCAATTTAATGAAAATCGCAATTTTCTTAAACTAAAAACTTGGCTTAGAAGGAGTTAGGTTTTTAAATTTCGACAATCCATGTCTTGGCCAAATGACAACAGAATTCAATTATTTTTCATTTCGCAGAAAGGTATTTTACGTGTTTTGTGGAAAAGCTGCAAACGAAAATCGAAAAAATCACAAAATTTTTCAATTTCAGTGGAAAATTGCAATTTTCTTAAACTAAAAACTTGGCTTAAAGAATTCCAAGCTTTTAAATTTCGAACGCCCATATCTTGGCCAAATGACGACAAAATTCAATTTTTTTTGATTTCGCAGAAAGGTATTTTAGTGTTTTATAAAACTGCATCAAAATCGAAAAATCACAAAATTTTTCAATTTCGTGGAAAATTGCAATTTTCTTAAACTAAAAACTTGGCTTAAAGAATTCCAAGTTTTTAAATTTCGAACGCCCATATCTTGGCAAAATGACGACAAAATTCAATTATTTTTGATTTCGCAGAAAGGTATTTTAGTGTTTTATAAAACTGCATCAAAATCGAAAAATCACAAAATTTTTCAATTTCGTGGAAAATTGCAATTTTCTTAAACTAAAAACTTGGCTTAAAGAATTCCAAGTTTTTAAATTTCGAACGCCCATATCTTGGCAAAATGACGACAAAATTCAATTATTTTTGATTTCGCAGAAAGGTATTTTAGTGTTTTATAAAACTGCATCAAAATCGAAAAATCACAAAATTTTTCAATTTCGTGGAAAATTGCAATTTTCTTAAACTAAAAACTTGGCTTAAAGAATTCCAAGTTTTTAAATTTCGAACGCCCATATCTTGGCCAAATGACGACAAAATTCAATTATTTTTGATTTCGCAGAAAGGTATTTTAGTGTTTTATAAAACTGCATCAAAATCGAAAAATCACAAAATTTTTCAATTTCGTGGAAAATTGCAATTTTCTTAAACTAAAAACTTGGCTTAAAGAATTCCAAGTTTTTAAATTTCGAACGCCCATATCTTGGCCAAATGACGACAAAATTCAATTATTTTTGATTTCGCAGAAAGGTATTTTAGTGTTTTATAAAACTGCATCAAAATCGAAAAATCACAAAATTTTTCAATTTCGTGGAAAATTGCAATTTTCTTAAACTAAAAACTTGGCTTAAAGAATTCTAAGCTTTTAAATTTCGAACGCCCATATCTTGGCCAAATGACGACAAAATTCAATTTTTTTTTAATTTCGCAGAAAGGTATTTTAGTGTTTTATAAAACTGCATCAAAATCAAAAAATCACAAAATTTTTCAATTTCGTGGAAAATTGCAATTTTCTTAAACTAAAAACTTGGCTTAAAGAATTCCAAGTTTTTAAATTTCGAACGCCCATATCTTGGCCAAATGACTACAAAATTCAATTTTTTTTGATTTCGCAGAAAGGCATTTTAGTGTTTTATAAAACTGCATCAAAATCGAAAAATCACAAAATTTTTCAATTTCGTGGAAAATTGCAATTTTCTTAAACTAAAAACTTGGCTTAAAGAATTCCAAGTTTTTAAATTTCGAACGCCCATATCTTGGCCAAATGACGACAAAATTCAATTTTTTTTGATTTCGCAGAAAGGTATTTTAGTGTTTTATAAAACTGCATCAAAATCGAAAAATCACAAAATTTTTCAATTTCGTGGAAAATTGCAATTTTCTTAAACTAAAAACTTGGCTTAAAGAATTCCAAGTTTTTAAATTTCGAACGCCCATATCTTGGCCAAATGATGTCAAAATTCAATTTTTTTTGATTTCGCAGAAAGGTATTTTAGTGTTTTATAAAACTGCATCAAAATCGAAAAATCACAAAATTTTTCAATTTCGTGGAAAATTGCAATTTTCTTAAACTAAAAACTTGGCTTAAAGAATTCCAAGTTTTTAAATTTCGAACGCCCATATCTTGGCCAAATGACGACAAAATTCAATTATTTTTGATTTCGCAGAAAGGTATTTTAGTGTTTTATAAAACTGCATCAAAATCGAAAAATCACAAAATTTTTCAATTTCGTGGAAAATTGCAATTTTCTTAAACTAAAAACTTGGCTTAAAGAATTCCAAGTTTTTAAATTTCGAACGCCCATATCTTGGCCAAATGACGACAAAATTCAATTTTTTTTGATTTCGCATAAAAGTATTTTAGTGTTTTATAAAACTGCATCAAAATCGAAAAATCACAAAATTTTTCAATTTCGTGGAAAATTGCAATTTTCTTAAACTAAAAACTTGGCTTAAAGAATTCCAAGTTTTTAAATTTCGAACGCCCATATCTTGGCCAAATGACGACAAAATTCAATTATTTTTGATTTCGCAGAAAGGTATTTTAGTGTTTTATAAAACTGCATCAAAATCGAAAAATCACAAAATTTTTCAATTTCGTGGAAAATTGCAATTTTCTTAAACTAAAAACTTGGCTTAAAGAATTCCAAGTTTTTAAATTTCGAACGCCCATATCTTGGCCAAATGACGACAAAATTCAATTATTTTTGATTTCGCAGAAAGGTATTTTAGTGTTTTATAAAACTGCATCAAAATCGAAAAATCACAAAATTTTTCAATTTCGTGGAAAATTGCAATTTTCTTAAACTAAAAACTTGGCTTAAAGAATTCCAAGTTTTTAAATTTCGAACGCCCATATCTTGGCCAAATGACGACAAAATTCAATTATTTTTGATTTCGCAGAAAGGTATTTTAGTGTTTTATAAAACTGCATCAAAATCGAAAAATCACAAAATTTTTCAATTTCGTGGAAAATTGCAATTTTCTTAAACTAAAAACTTGGCTTAAAGAATTCCAAGTTTTTAAATTTCGAACGCCCATATCTTGGCCAAATGACGACAAAATTCAATTTTTTTTGATTTCGCAGAAAGGTATTTTAGTGTTTTATAAAACTGCATCAAAATCGAAAAATCACAAAATTTTTCAATTTCGTGGAAAGTTGCAATTTTCTTAAACTAAAAACTTGGCTTAAAGAATTCCAAGTTTTTAAATTTCGAACGCCCATATCTTGGCCAAATGATGTCAAAATTCAATTTTTTTTGATTTCGCAGAAAGGTATTTTAGTGTTTTATAAAACTGCATCAAAATCGAAAAATCACAAAATTTTTCAATTTCGTGGAAAATTGCAATTTTCTTAAACTAAAAACTTGGCTTAAAGAATTCCAAGTTTTTAAATTTCGAACGCCCATATCTTGGCCAAATGATGTCAAAATTCAATTATTTTTGATTTCGCAGAAAGGTATTTTAGTGTTTTATAAAACTGCATCAAAA
Organism: Zaprionus lineosus; assembly: GCA_035044505.1. Taxonomy (NCBI): domain Eukaryota; kingdom Metazoa; phylum Arthropoda; class Insecta; order Diptera; family Drosophilidae; genus Zaprionus; species Zaprionus lineosus. Next base: position 6,170 of record JAWNNX010000117.1, on the reverse strand, counting down.
TCGAAAAATCACAAAATTTTTCAATTTCGTGGAAAATTGCAATTTTCTTAAACTAAAAACTTGGCTTAAAGAATTCTAAGCTTTTAAATTTCGAACGCCCATATCTTGGCCAAATGATGTCAAAATTCAATTATTTTTGATTTCGCAGAACGGTATTTTAGTGTTTTATAAAACTGCATCAAAATCGAAAAATCACAAAATTTTTCAATTTCGTGGAAAATTGCAATTTTCTTAAACTAAAAACTTGGCTTAAAGAATTCCAAGTTTTTAAATTTCGAACGCCCATATCTTGGCCAAATGATGTCAAAATTCAATTTTTTTTGATTTCGCAGAAAGGTATTTTAGTGTTTTATAAAACTGCATCAAAATCGAAAAATCACAAAATTTTTCAATTTCGTGGAAAATTGCAATTTTCTTAAACTAAAAACTTGGCTTAAAGAATTCCAAGTTTTTAAATTTCGAACGTCCATATCTTGGCCAAATGATGTCAAAATTCAATTATTTTTGATTTCGCAGAACGGTGTTTTAGTGTTTAATAAAACTGCATCAAAATCGAAAAATCACAAAATTTTTCAATTTCGTGGAAAATTGCAATTTTCTTAAACTAAAAACTTGGCTAAAAGAATTCCAAGTTTTTAAATTTCGAACGCCCATATCTTGGCCAAATGATGTCAAAATTCAATTATTTTTGATTTCGCAGAAAGGTATTTTAGTGTTTTATAAAACTGCATCAAAATCGAAAAATCACAAAATTTTTCAATTTCGTGGAAAATTGCAATTTTCTTAAACTAAAAACTTGGCTTAAAGAATTCTAAGCTTTTAAATTTCGAACGCCCATATCTTGGCCAAATGATGTCAAAATTCAATTATTTTTGATTTCGCAGAACGGTATTTTAGTGTTTTATAAAACTGCATCAAAATCGAAAAATCACAAAATTTTTCAATTTCGTGGAAAGTTGCAATTTTCTTAAACTAAAAACTTGGCTTAAAGAATTCCAAGTTTTTAAATTTCGAACGCCCATATCTTGGCCAAATGATGTCAAAATTCCATTTTTTTTGATTTCGCAGAAAGGTATTTTAGTGTTTTATAAAACTGCATCAAAATCGAAAAATCACAAAATTTTTCAATTTCGTGGAAAATTGCAATTTTCTTAAACTAAAAACTTGGCTTAAAGAATTCCAAGTTTTTAAATTTCGAACGCCCATATCTTGGCCAAATGACGACAAAATTCAATTTTTTTTGATTTCGCATAAAGGTATTTTAGTGTTTTATAAAACTGCATCAAAATCGAAAAATCACAAAATTTTTCAATTTCGTGGAAAATTGCAATTTTCTTAAACTAAAAACTTGGCTTAAAGAATTCCAAGTTTTTAAATTTCGAACGCCCATATCTTGGCCAAATGACGACAAAATTCAATTATTTTTGATTTCGCAGAAAGGTATTTTAGTGTTTTATAAAACTGCATCAAAATCGAAAAATCACAAAATTTTTCAATTTCGTGGAAAATTGCAATTTTCTTAAACTAAAAACTTGGCTTAAAGAATTCCAAGTTTTTAAATTTCGAACGCCCATATCTTGGCCAAATGACGACAAAATTCAATTATTTTTGATTTCGCAGAAAGGTATTTTAGTGTTTTATAAAACTGCATCAAAATCGAAAAATCACAAAATTTTTCAATTTCGTGGAAAATTGCAATTTTCTTAAACTAAAAACTTGGCTTAAAGAATTCCAAGTTTTTAAATTTCGAACGCCCATATCTTGGCCAAATGACGACAAAATTCAATTTTTTTTGATTTCGCAGAAAGGTATTTTAGTGTTTTATAAAACTGCATCAAAATCGAAAAATCACAAAATTTTTCAATTTCGTGGAAAGTTGCAATTTTCTTAAACTAAAAACTTGGCTTAAAGAATTCTAAGCTTTTAAATTTCGAACGCCCATATCTTGGCCAAATGATGTCAAAATTCAATTATTTTTGATTTCGCAGAACGGTATTTTAGTGTTTTATAAAACTGCATCAAAATCGAAAAATCACAAAATTTTTCAATTTCGTGGAAAATTGCAATTTTCTTAAACTAAAAACTTGGCTTAAAGAATTTCAAACTTTTAAATTTCGAACGCCCATATCTTGGCCAAATGACGACAAAATTCAATTATTTTTGATTTCGCAGAAAGGTATTTTAGTGTTTTATAAAACTGCATCAAAATCGAAAAATCACAAAATTTTTCAATTTCGTGGAAAATTGCAATTTTCTTAAACTAAAAACTTGGCTTAAAGAATTCCAAGTTTTTAAATTTCGAACGCCCATATCTTGGCCAAATGACGACAAAATTCAATTATTTTTGATTTCGCAGAAAGGTATTTTAGTGTTTTATAAAACTGCATCAAAATCGAAAAATCACAAAATTTTTCAATTTCGTGGAAAATTGCAATTTTCTTAAACTAAAAACTTGGCTAAAAGAATTCCAAGTTTTTAAATTTCGAACGCCCATATCTTGGCCAAATGATGTCAAAATTCAATTATTTTTGATTTCGCAGAAAGGTATTTTAGTGTTTTATAAAACTGCATCAAAATCGAAAAATCACAAAATTTTTCAATTTCGTGGAAAATTGCAATTTTCTTAAACTAAAAACTTGGCTTAAAGAATTTCGAATTTCGCGGAAAATTGCAATTTTCTTACGCTAAAAACTTGGCTTTAGGAATTCCGAACTTACAGATTTCGAACGCCCATATCTACCAAATGAAGTCGGAATTCAATTATTTTCCAGAATGGCTTTTTGCTGTGTTATGAAAAAATATTCCCTGATGATTAATTTCACGTTTTCGTGATCTGCAATATAAGCCCATTTCCAGTCTACAAATTAGTATATTAAAACTATAATTAGGGAATGAGAGATTTTGAATTTGCGCTTTAATGCAGACAACAACAACGATATTGCTCTTCACTCTTAATATTCACTACACATCAATGGAGTGGGGAGATGTAGCTCTTTACTCTTAATATTTACCACCCAGCGCGCGGTACCGTTTAAGCTTATCTTTGTTGCATATTTTTAAGTTGCTCTGCATATTTCTGCATCTCTTCACCTTAGTTGCACTTTTGCTGTTAAAGTGTTTAATACTCTCGCGGGTTGTGAATTTTAAAGTGTATAAGTGTATATTTTTTGTAAGTGTGATTCTGTGCAAAGCACCCAAAAGGTTAGTTTAAATTGTATTATCTACGCAACGACAGTCGGGGGGCGTCAATGTGCTCAACTTCTTTGAAATTGTCGCCATATTTTGCAATTAGACGAGCGACGCGGCTGTCGCATTGAAGAAATTACAACGCCTACAGGCGAGATGCCAGCGACAAAGCTTTAAAAGCAACGACGCCGACGTCGACGCCTACTCAGCGCGTCGCAACGCCATGCTCAAAATGTATTTTATGATCTGTTTATCTCTACGGGCAGCAACGTCGGACAGCGAGCAGCAAACAAAAGCAGAGACACTGGCATCAATTGCCCACAATTTAGCTCACACTCTTTCTTTGACTCTCTCTTTCTTAAGATGCTCTTACAGTGCGACTGCAAAACTTTGTATGAGAGCGCTCCAGCATCTGTCTCTCTTTGCAATTGCTGTTGAGAGGTTGTTAAGTTTTCTATATGCTTAAATAACGCCAACTAAACAAAACGCAAGAAATTTGGGTAATTGATAAAACTATTTAATATTTAAATTTAATTTAAAATAAAAACTAACATTTAATTAATTATTTTCCTTCATACTCTCATTCCAGCAAATAAGTGAATATGCTTACGGACCATTATCGGTAAGTCCAACAACAAATTGTATCTATTGTAAAATATTTTGTCTCCTTCTTCGTGCGTTGGCGCCAAGACTCAATACTGTATTTATACATATATTATTCTAACAAAGGCTGCATGGTTGCTGCGTTTGTTTACAATAATAATTATTATTAACTGATGTTTGATGATAACATATTTAATTCTATGACTCTGCGACATATATAACATATTAATATATTATACATATATGTGTGTACACAGGATATGAATGAGTGATCTTTTTGAGTATAACATCCGATTGGTATTTGTATTTTATTTTCCTGTTCTTTCCTATGGGCTCTGTTGTGTGTGCGTAGGATAAGTTCGTCTTGGTCCAGTTTTTGTTGTTACGTCTAATATGGGACGCTATGTATGAGCTGTTAGCAGGAGTAATGAGAGTAAAAGGAGCAACGGTAGAAGTACAAGCAGTAAATGAATAACAATCGCCAGTAACTAAAGGTAATTCCAATGACGCCAACGCCATTACCATCATAGCAAGAAGGCGAAGAGGTACAATGTTGTGTACAGTTGCGGCAAAGACTACACTAAGCGAAATTTGGAAGTTATGAGCAATATTTAAGTCAACATGTAAAGCCATGTTCAAAATGATGAATTGAACATCAAACCTTTAAGTTCAAGTTTGTTGCAGATTGCAGGTAGCTACTGTAGACAACAAAGTTTGCTCTGAGGCGGTATTAGAATTATTGCTGCCCGTCTACATGACCAGGTGACTGAAATAGGACCAGCGGGATAGACAGCCAGACGAATAGAAAAAGAGACGTACGGATGGGAAGGCAGACAGACGTTTAGGTGGGAGGACGTCAGGCAAATGGACTCGCCCTGACACGCTGAACTTTCGCAGCAATATGAGAAAAAGTCCTGTGTGACACACACCGGAAACTGGAACAAGATACACACACACACACACACGCACACACTGACTGTGGAGCGGTATCAAAAAGCAATGGCTTAAGTGCCTCGCATTGTGAGGTGGCGACTGACAGGCGCAGAATTCACTCGGGACTTTGTACAGAGTAGAACCGCACTTGCAGCTTTCCAGCTGCCCATCTCTTCTCCTCCACATCCTCCTCACCACACCGCGTTCCCACCCACAAGCCATATTCCGTGTCCCATAAGCTGCTGAACCTGCCGCGCCATTGTTCTTTTCACTTTTTACGAGGATGCTGCAAATGAAATGCTGCCGCCCCCAGTACCAGTGTGGCACCCACAAAGACCACCTCCTCGTCCCACGACTGTTAATCCTTTCTACATTGCCCCATGTTGAAGGTGTTCGACGACAACGGCGCTGGCAACGGCGGTGGCAAGTTGATTATGGCCACCAATGCCGACCTAAGTGCCTCGCTGTTGCCTGCCGCACGCTGATGAAGCACCTTTTGTTGTAATGAGTTTGGAGTGCAATTTATGTTGTTGTTGTTGTTGTTGTTTTTCGTTTTTGGTTTTTGTTTTTGCTTGCCGTATTTTTGAGAGCTTCCTACCGCACATCGCCCCGTCACAGAACCCGTCGCAACTGCAAGGATTTTTATATATTTTATGATTTTAAGCGGATTATGTCGTCCTCCTCAAATCCTGTCCCTTGTTGGGCTGGCTCGTCGATGTTGGCCTCCTCTTGATTTGAATGATTCAGTTGCCATGGAAAGTATTTCCATTGCCCACATTAAGCGGCATATGAAAAATTGATTTTCGTTGCCAGCCAACATTTTTTTTTTATAACATTTAATGTTAAATGCTATAGAGGTATACGTTAATGCATTTAAAGGCGCTATCAAAAATTAATATAATAAATCGCAACTAATTTCATTCACAATTTAGTTTCTAGAAATATGATTTAAAATTTTCTTATAGTAAGCAAATTTTTACTTTCCCTAGCATTTACCTAATTATAAGATATTCGATTTAAAAGAGAGGGCAAGCAACGATATGCCATTAAGTTTTATATTTCATATATTATTATATTTTATATTTTTATATATATTTTATATATTATATTTTATAATTAGTTTTAATTAATTTAAAACCACCAATACTACCAACCACAATAATTAGACTACAGACCGCTGAATGTATCATTTTAAGGGGATAGGAAAGGGCAGGCGGCTCCGAAGGTCTCCAAGGTCGTCTAAGCGTGGGTGTTAAATGCAGATATTAGCAGCACAATATCAGTGCTAGGACATTTGATAGCCTGTATAAAAAATGAAAATATCTAACTGAAAAGTAAATTTGCTTTCGACTTTGGGAGCCGTTAAAACGTTAACTGTTAAGTATATCCTAGGTATATCCTTTTTCGTAAGACCTTCCTTCACAAACTTTATCCCAGAAACGACACTT
>JAWNNX010000116.1:0-16940 GCA_035044505.1 Zaprionus lineosus | reverse complement strand
AATTTTTCAATTTCGTGGAAAATTGCAATTTTCTTAAACTAAAAACTTGGCTTAAAGAATTCCAAGTTTTTAAATTTCGAACGCCCATATCTTGGCCAAATGACGACAAAATTCAATTTTTTTTGATTTCGCAGAAAGGTATTTTAGTGTTTTATAAAACTGCATCAAAATCGAAAAATCACAAAATTTTTCAATTTCGTGGAAAATTGCAATTTTCTTAAACTAAAAACTTGGCTTAAAGAATTCCAAGTTTTTAAATTTCGAACGCCCATATCTTGGCCAAATGACGACAAAATTCAATTATTTTTGATTTCGCAGAAAGGTATTTTAGTGTTTTATAAAACTGCATCAAAATCGAAAAATCACAAAATTTTTCAATTTCGTGGAAAATTGCAATTTTCTTAAACTAAAAACTTGGCTTAAAGAATTCCAAGTTTTTAAATTTCGAACGCCCATATCTTGGCCAAATGACGACAAAATTCAATTTTTTTTGATTTCGCAGAAAGGTATTTTAGTGTTTTATAAAACTGCATCAAAATCGAAAAATCACAAAATTTTTCAATTTCGTGGAAAATTGCAATTTTCTTAAACTAAAAACTTGGCTTAAAGAATTCCAAGTTTTTAAATTTCGAACGCCCATATCTTGGCCAAATGACGACAAAATTCAATTATTTTTGATTTCGCAGAAAGGTATTTTAGTGTTTTATAAAACTGCATCAAAATCGAAAAATCACAAAATTTTTCAATTTCGTGGAAAATTGCAATTTTCTTAAACTAAAAACTTGGCTTAAAGAATTCCAAGTTTTTAAATTTCGAACGCCCATATCTTGGCCAAATGACGACAAAATTCAATTTTTTTTGATTTCGCAGAAAGGTATTTTAGTGTTTTATAAAACTGCATCAAAATCGAAAAATCACAAAATTTTTCAATTTCGTGGAAAATTGCAATTTTCTTAAACTAAAAACTTGGCTTAAAGAATTCCAAGTTTTTAAATTTCGAACGCCCATATCTTGGCCAAATGATGTCAAAATTCAATTATTTTTGATTTCGCAGAAAGGTATTTTAGTGTTTTATAAAACTGCATCAAAATCGAAAAATCACAAAATTTTTCAATTTCGTGGAAAATTGCAATTTTCTTAAACTAAAAACTTGGCTTAAAGAATTCCAAGTTTTTAAATTTCGAACGCCCATATCTTGGCCAAATGACGACAAAATTCAATTATTTTTGATTTCGCAGAAAGGTATTTTAGTGTTTTATAAAACTGCATCAAAATCGAAAAATCACAAAATTTTTCAATTTCGTGGAAAATTGCAATTTTCTTAAACTAAAAACTTGGCTTAAAGAATTCCAAGTTTTTAAATTTCGAACGCCCATATCTTGGCCAAATGACGACAAAATTCAATTATTTTTGATTTCGCAGAAAGGTATTTTAGTGTTTTATAAAACTGCATCAAAATCGAAAAATCACAAAATTTTTCAATTTCGTGGAAAATTGCAATTTTCTTAAACTAAAAACTTGGCTTAAAGAATTCCAAGTTTTTAAATTTCGAACGCCCATATCTTGGCCAAATGACGACAAAATTCAATTATTTTTGATTTCGCAGAAAGGTATTTTAGTGTTTTATAAAACTGCATCAAAATCGAAAAATCACAAAATTTTTCAATTTCGTGGAAAATTGCAATTTTCTTAAACTAAAAACTTGGACTTAAAGAATTCCAAGTTTTTAAATTTCGAACGCCCATATCTTGGCCAAATGACGACAAAATTCAATTTTTTTTGATTTCGCAGAAAGGTATTTTAGTGTTTTATAAAACTGCATCAAAATCGAAAAATCACAAAATTTTTCAATTTCGTGGAAAATTGCAATTTTCTTAAACTAAAAACTTGGCTTAAAGAATTCCAAGTTTTTAAATTTCGAACGCCCATATCTTGGCCAAATGACGACAAAATTCAATTATTTTTGATTTCGCAGAAAGGTATTTTAGTGTTTTATAAAACTGCATCAAAATCGAAAAATCACAACATTTTTCAATTTCGTGGAAAATTGCAATTTTCTTAAACTAAAAACTTGGCTTAAAGAATTCCAAGTTTTTAAATTTCGAACGCCCATATCTTGGCCAAATGACGACAAAATTCAATTTTTTTTGATTTCGCAGAAAGGTATTTTAGTGTTTTATAAAACTGCATCAAAATCGAAAAATCACAAAATTTTTCAATTTCGTGGAAAATTGCAATTTTCTTAAACTAAAAACTTGGCTTAAAGAATTCCAAGTTTTTAAATTTCGAACGCCCATATCTTGGCCAAACGACGTCAAAATTCAATTATTTTTGATTTCGCAGAAAGGTATTTTAGTGTTTTATAAAACTGCATCAAAATCGAAAAATCACAAAATTTTTCAATTTCGTGGAAAATTGCAATTTTCTTAAACTAAAAACTTGGCTTAAAGAATTCCAAGTTTTTAAATTTCGAACGCCCATATCTTGGCCAAATGATGTCAAAATTCAATTATTTTTGATTTCGCAGAAAGGTATTTTAGTGTTTTATAAAACTGCATCAAAATCGAAAAATCACAAAATTTTTCAATTTCGTGGAAAATTGCAATTTTCTTAAACTAAAAACTTGGCTTAAAGAATTCCAAGTTTTTAAATTTCGAACGCCCATATCTTGGCCAAATGACGACAAAATTCAATTATTTTTGATTTCGCAGAAAGGTATTTTAGTGTTTTATAAAACTGCATCAAAATCGAAAAATCACAAAATTTTTCAATTTCGTGGAAAATTGCAATTTTCTTAAACTAAAAACTTGGCTTAAAGAATTCCAAGTTTTTAAATTTCGAACGCCCATATCTTGGCCAAATGACGACAAAATTCAATTTTTTTTGATTTCGCAGAAAGGTATTTTAGTGTTTTATAAAACTGCATCAAAATCGAAAAATCACAAAATTTTTCAATTTCGTGGAAAATTGCAATTTTCTTAAACTAAAAACTTGGCTTAAAGAATTCCAAGTTTTTAAATTTCGAACGCCCATATCTTGGCCAAATGATGTCAAAATTCAATTATTTTTGATTTCGCAGAAAGGTATTTTAGTGTTTTATAAAACTGCATCAAAATCGAAAAATCACAAAATTTTTCAATTTCGTGGAAAATTGCAATTTTCTTAAACTAAAAACTTGGCTTAAAGAATTCCAAGTTTTTAAATTTCGAACGCCCATATCTTGGCCAAATGATGTCAAAATTCAATTATTTTTGATTTCGCAGAAAGGTATTTTAGTGTTTTATAAAACTGCATCAAAATCGAAAAATCACAAAATTTTTCAATTTCGTGGAAAATTGCAATTTTCTTAAACTAAAAACTTGGCTTAAAGAATTCCAAGTTTTTAAATTTCGAACGCCCATATCTTGGCCAAATGACGACAAAATTCAATTTTTTTTGATTTCGCAGAAAGGTATTTTAGTGTTTTATAAAACTGCATCAAAATCGAAAAATCACAAAATTTTTCAATTTCGTGGAAAATTGCAATTTTCTTAAACTAAAAACTTGGCTTAAAGAATTCCAAGTTTTTAAATTTCGAACGCCCATATCTTGGCCAAATGACGACAAAATTCAATTATTTTTGATTTCGCAGAAAGGTATTTTAGTGTTTTATAAAACTGCATCAAAATCGAAAAATCACAAAATTTTTCAATTTCGTGGAAAATTGCAATTTTCTTAAACTAAAAACTTGGCTTAAAGAATTCCAAGTTTTTAAATTTCGAACGCCCATATCTTGGCCAAATGACGACAAAATTCAATTTTTTTTGATTTCGCAGAAAGGTATTTTAGTGTTTTATAAAACTGCATCAAAATCGAAAAATCACAAAATTTTTCAATTTCGTGGAAAATTGCAATTTTCTTAAACTAAAAACTTGGCTTAAAGAATTCCAAGTTTTTAAATTTCGAACGCCCATATCTTGGCCAAATGACGACAAAATTCAATTATTTTTGATTTCGCAGAAAGGTATTTTAGTGTTTTATAAAACTGCATCAAAATCGAAAAATCACAAAATTTTTCAATTTCGTGGAAAATTGCAATTTTCTTAAACTAAAAACTTGGCTTAAAGAATTCCAAGTTTTTAAATTTCGAACGCCCATATCTTGGCCAAATGACGACAAAATTCAATTTTTTTTGATTTCGCAGAAAGGTATTTTAGTGTTTTATAAAACTGCATCAAAATCGAAAAATCACAAAATTTTTCAATTTCGTGGAAAATTGCAATTTTCTTAAACTAAAAACTTGGCTTAAAGAATTCCAAGTTTTTAAATTTCGAACGCCCATATCTTGGCCAAATGACGACAAAATTCAATTTTTTTTGATTTCGCAGAAAGGTATTTTAGTGTTTTATAAAACTGCATCAAAATCGAAAAATCACAAAATTTTTCAATTTCGTGGAAAATTGCAATTTTCTTAAACTAAAAACTTGGCTTAAAGAATTCCAAGTTTTTAAATTTCGAACGCCCATATCTTGGCCAAATGACGACAAAATTCAATTATTTTTGATTTCGCAGAAAGGTATTTTAGTGTTTTATAAAACTGCATCAAAATCGAAAAATCACAAAATTTTTCAATTTCGTGGAAAATTGCAATTTTCTTAAACTAAAAACTTGGCTTAAAGAATTCCAAGTTTTTAAATTTCGAACGCCCATATCTTGGCCAAATGACGACAAAATTCAATTATTTTTGATTTCGCAGAAAGGTATTTTAGTGTTTTATAAAACTGCATCAAAATCGAAAAATCACAAAATTTTTCAATTTCGTGGAAAATTGCAATTTTCTTAAACTAAAAACTTGGCTTAAAGAATTCCAAGTTTTTAAATTTCGAACGCCCATATCTTGGCCAAATGACGACAAAATTCAATTTTTTTTGATTTCGCAGAAAGGTATTTTAGTGTTTTATAAAACTGCATCAAAATCGAAAAATCACAAAATTTTTCAATTTCGTGGAAAATTGCAATTTTCTTAAACTAAAAACTTGGCTTAAAGAATTCCAAGTTTTTAAATTTCGAACGCCCATATCTTGGCCAAATGACGACAAAATTCAATTTTTTTTGATTTCGCAGAAAGGTATTTTAGTGTTTTATAAAACTGCATCAAAATCGAAAAATCACAAAATTTTTCAATTTCGTGGAAAATTGCAATTTTCTTAAACTAAAAACTTGGCTTAAAGAATTCCAAGTTTTTAAATTTCGAACGCCCATATCTTGGCCAAATGACGACAAAATTCAATTTTTTTTGATTTCGCAGAAAGGTATTTTAGTGTTTTATAAAACTGCATCAAAATCGAAAAATCACAAAATTTTTCAATTTCGTGGAAAATTGCAATTTTCTTAAACTAAAAACTTGGCTTAAAGAATTCCAAGTTTTTAAATTTCGAACGCCCATATCTTGGCCAAATGACGACAAAATTCAATTATTTTTGATTTCGCAGAAAGGTATTTTAGTGTTTTATAAAACTGCATCAAAATCGAAAAATCACAAAATTTTTCAATTTCGTGGAAAATTGCAATTTTCTTAAACTAAAAACTTGGCTTAAAGAATTCCAAGTTTTTAAATTTCGAACGCCCATATCTTGGCCAAATGACGACAAAATTCAATTTTTTTTGATTTCGCAGAAAGGTATTTTAGTGTTTTATAAAACTGCATCAAAATCGAAAAATCACAAAATTTTTCAATTTCGTGGAAAATTGCAATTTTCTTAAACTAAAAACTTGGCTTAAAGAATTCCAAGTTTTTAAATTTCGAACGCCCATATCTTGGCCAAATGACGACAAAATTCAATTATTTTTGATTTCGCAGAAAGGTATTTTAGTGTTTTATAAAACTGCATCAAAATCGAAAAATCACAAAATTTTTCAATTTCGTGGAAAATTGCAATTTTCTTAAACTAAAAACTTGGCTTAAAGAATTCCAAGTTTTTAAATTTCGAACGCCCATATCTTGGCCAAATGATGTCAAAATTCAATTATTTTTGATTTCGCAGAAAGGTATTTTAGTGTTTTATAAAACTGCATCAAAATCGAAAAATCACAAAATTTTTCAATTTCGTGGAAAATTGCAATTTTCTTAAACTAAAAACTTGGCTTAAAGAATTCCAAGTTTTTAAATTTCGAACGCCCATATCTTGGCCAAATGACGACAAAATTCAATTTTTTTTGATTTCGCAGAAAGGTATTTTAGTGTTTTATAAAACTGCATCAAAATCGAAAAATCACAAAATTTTTCAATTTCGTGGAAAATTGCAATTTTCTTAAACTAAAAACTTGGCTTAAAGAATTCCAAGTTTTTAAATTTCGAACGCCCATATCTTGGCCAAATGACGACAAAATTCAATTATTTTTGATTTCGCAGAAAGGTATTTTAGTGTTTTATAAAACTGCATCAAAATCGAAAAATCACAAAATTTTTCAATTTCGTGGAAAATTGCAATTTTCTTAAACTAAAAACTTGGCTTAAAGAATTCCAAGTTTTTAAATTTCGAACGCCCATATCTTGGCCAAATGACGACAAAATTCAATTTTTTTTGATTTCGCAGAAAGGTATTTTAGTGTTTTATAAAACTGCATCAAAATCGAAAAATCACAAAATTTTTCAATTTCGTGGAAAATTGCAATTTTCTTAAACTAAAAACTTGGCTTAAAGAATTCCAAGTTTTTAAATTTCGAACGCCCATATCTTGGCCAAATGACGACAAAATTCAATTATTTTTGATTTCGCAGAAAGGTATTTTAGTGTTTTATAAAACTGCATCAAAATCGAAAAATCACAAAATTTTTCAATTTCGTGGAAAATTGCAATTTTCTTAAACTAAAAACTTGGCTTAAAGAATTCCAAGTTTTTAAATTTCGAACGCCCATATCTTGGCCAAATGATGTCAAAATTCAATTATTTTTGATTTCGCAGAAAGGTATTTTAGTGTTTTATAAAACTGCATCAAAATCGAAAAATCACAAAATTTTTCAATTTCGTGGAAAATTGCAATTTTCTTAAACTAAAAACTTGGCTTAAAGAATTCCAAGTTTTTAAATTTCGAACGCCCATATCTTGGCCAAATGACGACAAAATTCAATTTTTTTTGATTTCGCAGAAAGGTATTTTAGTGTTTTATAAAACTGCATCAAAATCGAAAAATCACAAAATTTTTCAATTTCGTGGAAAATTGCAATTTTCTTAAACTAAAAACTTGGCTTAAAGAATTCCAAGTTTTTAAATTTCGAACGCCCATATCTTGGCCAAATGACGACAAAATTCAATTATTTTTGATTTCGCAGAAAGGTATTTTAGTGTTTTATAAAACTGCATCAAAATCGAAAAATCACAAAATTTTTCAATTTCGTGGAAAATTGCAATTTTCTTAAACTAAAAACTTGGCTTAAAGAATTCCAAGTTTTTAAATTTCGAACGCCCATATCTTGGCCAAATGACGACAAAATTCAATTTTTTTTGATTTCGCAGAAAGGTATTTTAGTGTTTTATAAAACTGCATCAAAATCGAAAAATCACAAAATTTTTCAATTTCGTGGAAAATTGCAATTTTCTTAAACTAAAAACTTGGCTTAAAGAATTCCAAGTTTTTAAATTTCGAACGCCCATATCTTGGCCAAATGACGACAAAATTCAATTATTTTTGATTTCGCAGAAAGGTATTTTAGTGTTTTATAAAACTGCATCAAAATCGAAAAATCACAAAATTTTTCAATTTCGTGGAAAATTGCAATTTTCTTAAACTAAAAACTTGGCTTAAAGAATTCCAAGTTTTTAAATTTCGAACGCCCATATCTTGGCCAAATGATGTCAAAATTCAATTATTTTTGATTTCGCAGAAAGGTATTTTAGTGTTTTATAAAACTGCATCAAAATCGAAAAATCACAAAATTTTTCAATTTCGTGGAAAATTGCAATTTTCTTAAACTAAAAACTTGGCTTAAAGAATTCCAAGTTTTTAAATTTCGAACGCCCATATCTTGGCCAAATGATGTCAAAATTCAATTATTTTTGATTTCGCAGAAAGGTATTTTAGTGTTTTATAAAACTGCATCAAAATCGAAAAATCACAAAATTTTTCAATTTCGTGGAAAATTGCAATTTTCTTAAACTAAAAACTTGGCTTAAAGATTCCAAGTTTTTAAATTTCGAACGCCCATATCTTGGCCAAATGACGACAAAATTCAATTATTTTTGATTTCGCAGAAAGGTATTTTAGTGTTTTATAAAACTGCATCAAAATCGAAAAATCACAAAATTTTTCAATTTCGTGGAAAATTGCAATTTTCTTAAACTAAAAACTTGGCTTAAAGAATTCCAAGTTTTTAAATTTCGAACGCCCATATCTTGGCCAAATGACGACAAAATTCAATTATTTTTGATTTCGCAGAAAGGTATTTTAGTGTTTTATAAAACTGCATCAAAATCGAAAAATCACAAAATTTTTCAATTTCGTGGAAAATTGCAATTTTCTTAAACTAAAAACTTGGCTTAAAGAATTCCAAGTTTTTAAATTTCGAACGCCCATATCTTGGCCAAATGATGTCAAAATTCAATTATTTTTGATTTCGCAGAAAGGTATTTTAGTGTTTTATAAAACTGCATCAAAATCGAAAAATCACAAAATTTTTCAATTTCGTGGAAAATTGCAATTTTCTTAAACTAAAAACTTGGCTTAAAGAATTCCAAGTTTTTAAATTTCGAACGCCCATATCTTGGCCAAATGATGTCAAAATTCAATTATTTTTGATTTCGCAGAAAGGTATTTTAGTGTTTTATAAAACTGCATCAAAATCGAAAAATCACAAAATTTTTCAATTTCGTGGAAAATTGCAATTTTCTTAAACTAAAAACTTGGCTTAAAGAATTCCAAGTTTTTAAATTTCGAACGCCCATATCTTGGCCAAATGACGACAAAATTCAATTTTTTTTGATTTCGCAGAAAGGTATTTTAGTTGTTTTATAAAACTGCATCAAAATCGAAAAATCACAAAATTTTTCAATTTCGTGGAAAATTGCAATTTTCTTAAACTAAAAACTTGGCTTAAAGAATTCCAAGTTTTTAAATTTCGAACGCCCATATCTTGGCCAAATGACGACAAAATTCAATTTTTTTTGATTTCGCAGAAAGGTATTTTAGTGTTTTATAAAACTGCATCAAAATCGAAAAATCACAAAATTTTTCAATTTCGTGGAAAATTGCAATTTTCTTAAACTAAAAACTTGGCTTAAAGAATTCCAAGTTTTTAAATTTCGAACGCCCATATCTTGGCCAAATGACGACAAAATTCAATTTTTTTTGATTTCGCAGAAAGGTATTTTAGTGTTTTATAAAACTGCATCAAAATCGAAAAATCACAAAATTTTTCAATTTCGTGGAAAATTGCAATTTTCTTAAACTAAAAACTTGGCTTAAAGAATTCCAAGTTTTTAAATTTCGAACGCCCATATCTTGGCCAAATGACGACAAAATTCAATTTTTTTTGATTTCGCAGAAAGGTATTTTAGTGTTTTATAAAACTGCATCAAAATCGAAAAATCACAAAATTTTTCAATTTCGTGGAAAATTGCAATTTTCTTAAACTAAAAACTTGGCTTAAAGAATTCCAAGTTTTTAAATTTCGAACGCCCATATCTTGGCCAAATGATGTCAAAATTCAATTATTTTTGATTTCGCAGAAAGGTATTTTAGTGTTTTATAAAACTGCATCAAAATCGAAAAATCACAAAATTTTTCAATTTCGTGGAAAATTGCAATTTTCTTAAACTAAAAACTTGGCTTAAAGAATTCCAAGTTTTTAAATTTCGAACGCCCATATCTTGGCCAAATGACGACAAAATTCAATTTTTTTTGATTTCGCAGAAGGGTATTTTAGTGTTTTATAAAACTGCATCAAAATCGAAAAATCACAAAATTTTTCAATTTCGTGGAAAATTGCAATTTTCTTAAACTAAAAACTTGGCTTAAAGAATTCCAAGTTTTTAAATTTCGAACGCCCATATCTTGGCCAAATGATGTCAAAATTCAATTATTTTTGATTTCGCAGAAAGGTATTTTAGTGTTTTATAAAACTGCATCAAAATCGAAAAATCACAAAATTTTTCAATTTCGTGGAAAATTGCAATTTTCTTAAACTAAAAACTTGGCTTAAAGAATTCCAAGTTTTTAAATTTCGAACGCCCATATCTTGGCCAAATGACGACAAAATTCAATTTTTTTTGATTTCGCAGAAAGGTATTTTAGTTTTTTTATAAAACTGCATCAAAATCGAAAAATCACAAAATTTTTCAATTTCGTGGAAAATTGCAATTTTCTTAAACTAAAAACTTGGCTTAAAGAATTCCAAGTTTTTAAATTTCGAACGCCCATATCTTTGCCAAATGACGTCAAAATTCAATTTTTTTTGATTTCGCAGAAAGGTATTTTAGTGTTTTATAAAACTGCATCAAAATCGAAAAATCACAAAATTTTTCAATTTCGTGGAAAATTGCAATTTTCTTAAACTAAAAACTTGGCTTAAAGAATTCCAAGTTTTTAAATTTCGAACGCCCATATCTTGGCCAAATGACGACAAAATTCAATTATTTTTGATTTCGCATAAAGGTATTTTAGTGTTTTATAAAACTGCATCAAAATCGAAAAATCACAAAATTTTTCAATTTCGTGGAAAATTGCAATTTTCTTAAACTAAAAACTTGGCTTAAAGAATTCCAAGTTTTTAAATTTCGAACGCCCATATCTTGGCCAAATGACGACAAAATTCAATTTTTTTTGATTTCGCAGAAGGGTATTTTAGTGTTTTATAAAACTGCATCAAAATCGAAAAATCACAAAATTTTTCAATTTCGTGGAAAACTGCAATTTTCTTAAACTAAAAACTTGGCTTAAAGAATTCCAAGTTTTTAAATTTCGAACGCCCATATCTTTGCCAAATGACGTCAAAATTCAATTTTTTTTGATTTCGCAGAAAGGTATTTTAGTGTTTTATAAAACTGCATCAAAATCGAAAAATCACAAGATTTTTCAATTTCGTGGAAAATTGCAATTTTCTTAAACTAAAAACTTGGCTTAAAGAATTCCAAGTTTTTAAATTTCGAACGCCCATATCTTGGCCAAATGACGACAAAATTCAATTTTTTTTGATTTCGCAGAAGGGTATTTTAGTGTTTTATAAAACTGCATCAAAATCGAAAAATCACAAAATTTTTCAATTTCGTGGAAAATTGCAATTTTCTTAAACTAAAAACTTGGCTTAAAGAATTCCAAGTTTTTAAATTTCGAACGCCCATATCTTGGCCAAATGACGACAAAATTCAATTATTTTTGATTTCGCAGAAAGGTATTTTAGTGTTTTATAAAACTGCATCAAAATCGAAAAATCACAAAATTTTTCCATTTCGTGGAAAATTGCAATTTTCTTAAACTAAAAACTTGGCTTAAAGAATTCCAAGTTTTTAAATTTCGAACGCCCATATCTTGGCCAAATGACGACAAAATTCAATTATTTTTGATTTCGCAGAAAGGTATTTTAGTGTTTTATAAAACTGCATCAAAATCGAAAAATCACAAAATTTTTCAATTTCGTGGAAAATTGCAATTTTCTTAAACTAAAAACTTGGCTTAAAGAATTCCAAGTTTTTAAATTTCGAACGCCCATATCTTGGCCAAATGACGACAAAATTCAATTTTTTTTGATTTCGCAGAAAGGTATTTTAGTGTTTTATAAAACTGCATCAAAATCGAAAAATCACAAAAATTTTCAATTTCGTGGAAAATTACAATTTTCTTAAACTAAAAACTTGGCTTAAAGAATTCCAAGTTTTTAAATTTTGAACGCCCATATCTTGGCCAAATGACGACAAAATTCAATTATTTTTGATTTCGCAGAAAGGTATTTTAGTGTTTTATAAAACTGCATCAAAATCGAAAAATCACAAAATTTTTCAATTTCGTGGAAAATTGCAATTTTCTTAAACTAAAAACTTGGCTTAAAGAATTCCAAGTTTTTAAATTTCGAACGCCCATATCTTGGCCAAATGACGACAAAATTCAATTTTTTTTGATTTCGCAGAAAGGTATTTTAGTGTTTTATAAAACTGCATCAAAATCGAAAAATTACAAAATTTTTCAATTTCGTGGAAAGTTGCAATTTTCTTAAACTAAAAACTTGGCTTAAAGAATTCCAAGTTTTTAAATTTCGAACGCCCATATCTTGGCCAAATGATGTCAAAATTCAATTTTTTTTGATTTCGCAGAAAGGTATTTTAGTGTTTTATAAAACTGCATCAAAATCGAAAAATCACAAAATTTTTCAATTTCGTGGAAAATTGCAATTTTCTTAAACTAAAAACTTGGCTTAAAGAATTCCAAGTTTTTAAATTTCGAACGCCCATATCTTGGCCAAATGACGACAAAGTTCAATTTTTTTTGATTTCGCAGAAAGGTACTTTAGTGTTTTATAAAACTGCATCAAAATCGAAAAATCACAAAATTTTTCAATTTCGTGGAAAGTTGCAATTTTCTTAAACTAAAAACTTGGCTTAAAGAATTCCAAGTTTTTAAATTTCGAACGCCCATATCTTGGCCAAATGATGTCAAAATTCAATTTTTTTTGATTTCGCAGAAAGGTATTTTAGTGTTTTATAAAACTGCATCAAAATCGAAAAATCACAAAATTTTTCAATTTCGTGGAAAATTGCAATTTTCTTAAACTAAAAACTTGGCTTAAAGAATTCCAAGTTTTTAAATTTCGAACGCCCATATCTTGGCCAAATGATGTCAAAATTCAATTATTTTTGATTTCGCAGAAAGGTATTTTAGTGTTTTATAAAACTGCATCAAAATCGAAAAATCACAAAATTTTTCAATTTCGTGGAAAATTGCAATTTTCTTAAACTAAAAACTTGGCTTAAAGAATTCTAAGCTTTTAAATTTCGAACGCCCATATCTTGGCCAAATGATGTCAAAATTCAATTATTTTTGATTTCGCAGAAAGGTATTTTAGTGTTTTATAAAACTGCATCAAAATCGAAAAATCACAAAATTTTTCAATTTCGTGGAAAATTGCAATTTTCTTAAACTAAAAACTTGGCTTAAAGAATTCCAAGCTTTTAAATTTCGAACGCCCATATCTTAGCCAAATGACGACAAAATTCAATTTTTTTTGATTTCGCAGAAAGGTATTTTAGTGTTTTATAAAACTGCATCAAAATCGAAAAATCACAAAATTTTTCAATTTCGTGGAAAATTGCAATTTTCTTAAACTAAAAACTTGGCTTAAAGAATTCCAAGTTTTTAAATTTCGAACGCCCATATCTTGGCCAAATGACGACAAAATTCAATTTTTTTTGATTTCGCAGAAAGGTATTTTAGTGTTTTATAAAACTGCATCAAAATCGAAAAATCACAAAATTTTTCAATTTCGTGGAAAATTGCAATTTTCTTAAACTAAAAACTTGGCTTAAAGAATTTCGAATTTCGCGGAAAATTGCAATTTTCTTACGCTAAAAACTTGGCTTTAAGAATTCCGAACTTACAGATTTCGAACGCCCATATCTACCAAATGAAGTCGGAATTCAATTATTTTCCAGAATGGCTTTTTGCTGTGTTATGAAAAAATATTCCCTGATGATTAATTTCACGTTTTCGTGATCTGCAATATAAGCCCATTTCCAGTCTACAAATTAGTATATTAAAACTATAATTAGGGAATGAGAAATTTTGAATTTGCGCTTTAATGCAGACAACAACAACGATATTGCTCTTCACTCTTAATATTCACTACACATCAATGGAGTGGGGAGATGTAGCTCTTTACTCTTAATATTTACCACCCAGCGCGCGGTACCGTTTAAGCTTATCTTTGTCGCATATTTTTAAGTTGCTCTGCATATTTCTGCATCTCTTCACCTTAGTTGCACTTTTGCTGTTAAAGTGTTTAATACTCTCGCGGGTTGTGAATTTTAAAGTGTATAAGTGTATATTTTTTGTAAGTGTGATTCTGTGCAAAGCACCCAAAAGGTTAGTTTAAATTGTATTATCTACGCAACGACAGTCGGGGGGCGTCAATGTGCTCAACTTCTTTGAAATTGTCGCCATATTTTGCAATTAGACGAGCGACGCGGCTGTCGCATTGAAGAAATTACAACGCCTACAGGCGAGATGCCAGCGACAAAGCTTTAAAAGCAACGACGCCGACGTCGACGCCTACTCAGCGCGTCGCAGCGTCATGCTCAAAATGTATTTTATGATCGTTTATCTCTACGGGCAGCAACGTCGGACAGCGAGCAGCAAACAAAAGCAGAGACACTGGCATCAATTGCCCACAATTTAGCTCGCACTCTTTCTTTGACTCTCTCTTTCTTAAGATGCTCTCACAGTGCGACTGCAAAACTTTGTATGTGAGCGGTCCAGCGTCTGTCTCTCTTTGCAATTTCTTTAAAGAGGTTGTTAAGTTTAATATCTGCTTAAATAACGCCAACTGAACAAAACGCAAGAAATTTGGGTAATTGATAAAACTATTTAATATTTAGAAGATGTAAATAAAAAGTGTTCTATTTTTATGAAACACCTTTTCCAACACGTTACTTTAAATGTGTCGGAAAACGTGTCGCAATAAGTGGCATAGCAAATAAATAAAAATTAACATTTAAATGTTATTATCTCTTAAAGCCACGTATATTTTATAAACATGATTTACTGTAAGACCACACGTTATGATTAAAGAGCATAAAGTTCCTTTAACGCTAATAGCATTTATACAACTAGTGATGAATAATGGGACGTCGGCTCAAAACCAAAAGTCACATAAGTTCGCAAATACAAAACTATTCCAGCTCGTCACTAAAAGCAGCTGAAGGAAAATAAAAACAATCATTCCCCCCTGTCGGGCGCAAAGTCAACTGCATTGATATTTTGTCTTCTTCTTCGTTCGTTGGCGCCAAGACTCAATACTGTATTTGTATATTATTCTAACAAAGGCTGTTTATTAATATTATATATTATTATTAATATATATACATATATGTGTGTACACAGGATATGAATGAGTGATCTTTTTGAGTATAACATCCGATTGGTAATTCTAAGGCAATGTTGCGTCAGCCTCTAAATGCGCTATGATTGGCTGGGTATATCTTGTACCAGTGGTTCTCAGTTTGGTTCGGATACTACTGGTGTTTTGGGTGGTGATCTGCGGAGTTCAAGTGCTGTTGTCGACGCGTTCAGAGACAACTCATATAGATGAGTTGTCTCTGGTTTACGTTAGAAAACTTCATATTGGCGAAACATTGAAAAATTTTAGGTTTTGAGATTTGTATTCTGCATTTTCGAAAATAATATCTTTCGGCTATTTGTATTTTATTTTCCTGTTCTTTCCTATGGGCTCTGTTGTGTGTGCGTAGGATAAGTTCGTCTTGGTCCAGTTTTTTTTTTTGTTACGTCTAATATGGGACGCTATGTATGAGCTGTTAGCAGGAGTAATGAGAGTAAAAGGAGCAACGGTAGAAGTACAAGCAGTAAATGAATAACAATCGCCAGTAACTAACGCTAATTCCAATGACGCCAACGACATTATCATCATAGCAAGAAGGCGAAGAGGTACAATGTTGCGTACAGTTGCGGCAAAGACTACACTAAGCGAAATTTGGAGGTTATGGGCAATATTTAAGTCAACATGTAAAGCCATGTTTAAAATGATGAATTGAACATCAAGCCTTTAAGTTCAAGTTTGTTGCAGATTGCAAGTAGCTACTGTAGGCAACAAAGTTTGCTCTGAGGCAGTATTAGAATTATTGCTGCCCGTCTACATGACCAGGTGACTGAAATAGGACCAGCGGGATAGACAGCCAGACGAATAGAAAAAGAGACGTACGGATGGGAAGGCAGACAGACGTTTAGGTGGGAGGACGTCAGGCAAATGGGCTCGCCCTGACACGCTGAACTTTCGCAGCAATATGAGAAAAAGTCCTGTGTGACACACACCGGAAACTGGAACAAGATACACACACACACACACACACACACTGACTGTGGAGCGGTATCAAAAAGCAATGGCTTAAGTGCCTCGCATTGTGAGGCGGCGACTGACAGGCGCAGAATTCACTCGGGACTTTGTACAGAGTAGAACCGCACTTGCAGCTTTCCAGCTGCCCATCTCTTCTCCTCCACATCCTCCTCACCACACCGCGTTCCCACCCACAAGCCATATTCCGTGTCCCACAAGCTGCTGAACCTGCCGCGCCATTGTTCTTTTCACTTTTTACGAGGATGCTGCAAATGAAATGCTGCCGCCCCCAGTACCAGTGTGGCACCCACAAAGACCACCTCCTTGTCCCACGACTGTTAATCCTTTCTACATTGCCCCATGTTGAAGGTGTTCGACGACAACGGCAGTGGCAACGGCGGTGGCAAGTTGATTATGGCCACCAATGCCGACCTAAGTGCCTCGCTGTTGCCTGCCGCACGCTGATGAAGCACCTTTTGTTGTAATGAGTTTGGAGTGCAATTTATGTTGTTGTTGTTGTTGTTGTTGTTGTTTTTCGTTTTTGGTTTTTGTTTTTGCTTGCCGTATTTTTGAGAGCTTCCTACCGCACATCGCCCCGTCACAGAACCCGTCGCAACTGCAAGGATTTTTATATATTTTATGATTTTAAGCGGATTATGTCGTCCTCCTCAAATCCGGTCCCTTGTTGGGCTGGCTCGTCGATGTTGGCCTCCTCTTGATTTGAATGATTCAGTTGCCATGGAAAGTATTTCCATTGCCCACATTAAGCGGCATATGAAAAATTGATTTTCGTTGCCAGCCAACATTTTTTTTTTTTTTATAACATTTAATGTTAAATGCTATAGAGGTATACGTTAATGCATTTAATGGCGCTATCAAAGATTAATAAAATAAATCGCAATTAATTTCAT
>JAWNNX010000113.1:0-27317 GCA_035044505.1 Zaprionus lineosus | reverse complement strand
CTGTGGGAGCACGCCAGGACTCTGTACTAAACTAAATGAAGCGTGACGCTTTGTTTTCCTTTGATTTAGTTTTATGAGTCTACATCGGATGTAATTGAATTATGCAACTTGGCGCCGACTCAGACGCCCGATGGCAGACGACTTTATTAGCATTCGATCGTAAAAGGGACCCATCGAGAGGCGAGTCCTTTACAGCCGCCCACCATCAGGGGTGATGACGATGACGATGCCGATGATGATGGAAACGCCAACATTCAAGACAAAGAGGATGCGGTGTTGCACGGAATAGCTGACAGTGGCGAGCAGCTGTGGCAGGATACGCAAAGATATACAGGACGGGAACAGGGACTGAAACATGGTTACGCTTTTTAGCGGTGATATTTGAATTTTAGATGCCTCGTTCGTCCGTGCACAACACACGAGGAAATGAGTTGGAAAATATGTCTGCGGTTGGCCGGCAGTCAACATCCTGCCTTATCCTGTAATATTTTCCAATATCCATCACTGTTATCAATGAACGCAGGCAAATTTCCATAACTCAATAATGTGCCACATTAACTGATAACTGATAACCGATAACCGATAACCGACAGTCATACAGCCATGTCAGCGGATGCAATGAACCCACTGAATGATAGGCAGAAGAGGAGCAGGACTCAGCATTTGTAAAGTAGATGGGACGATGAGTAGTCATGGAATATCCAATCCAAATGGCAATTCGAGCTGTTCATTCAGACAGAGAAAAAGTGTGCGTACAGGAAGGATAATTGACTTTAATGGATGCCCAGTTCGATATCCGAAGATGAGCAACAGCAACACGCGTTCCCTTTCAGACCTCCCAGAGGAACATCCCAGGGAATGAAAAATCGATGGGTTCCCCTTCTATTTGTTCACCGGATCTGTGACCTGCCCATAATTAATATGCGAGTATCCATGGACAAACTTGTCATTTGTCATGTCAAGTGGCAGCGAAGACACCCTCAACCCTCAACCCTCAACCCTCAACCCTAGACCCTCTGATGAACCCATGGACTCCGTAACAAGCTCTTAGACTACCCATAAACCATGTGACAGGACACGACAGAATCAGCATCAGATTCAGATTCACAAGCAGATTCAGACAGCCCGCTTCAGTGGCTTCCAATTACAGTTTCATATACTGTCAGATTTTCCCCTGTCCCCCCATCTCATCCTCTACTCAAGGATGGTCGCTGTCAGTGGGTGTTCGAGCTTAAAACTGAAACCAGGAATCGGGGACCAGGAATAAAATTGAAATCAAAGACATGCGAGTGCATCGCACTTGACTCTTCCCCCACCTGAAGTCAGAGTTTCGATGCAACGTAAACCGATGGGAAGGACCAATTTGAGGACCTCCAACAGTTGGGTTGCTGCTGTTTGTGTGCTGTTGGACAAGGACTAAGCTGTGTAAATGGCGGCTTCAACTGCAGTTGGTTGGTCAGCAGAGCTCGCTCACGACCTGACACGGGGCTTACAAGCCTCCAATGGTATCGTAATTCCAATCAACACGAGTGGACTAGGGGATTGTAGGATTGGCAGGATGGGGAGGAATGCTAGTTTTGCCAGGATTGCCAGGTTTACACAACAAGTTAAGGACTAAGCAGCCTGGGAACAGATGTCCTTACGTTCCGGCCGCTGGTTGGTTCATTGTGCAGTCAATGGCTATACAACAATGCACTTTAAGGAAGGGGATGCAAAGGACCTCCTGCTCCACATATCCATACATTTTCTCCGAACTCGTTCAAGTTCATGACGCGTCGCAAAGTTGTCCAAAAACTCTCACGTGCCACGTACGTGACCAAAATGTTTGCCCATAAATAAGGAAAATATGAAAATGAAGAGATGAAGAGTCGATGCCCACAGCAAGGAGAAGAAACTCCATCGTCCTTTACTTACTCACTAAGTTGGCGAGTTCATAGCTTCAACATCACTTAAGTCAGAGTTTGCACGAAACCTTTGAAAAATTCATCAATGATTCGTGAGCAGCCGAAAGGCGTTACCTCTCGACTCCCGACTCCCTTCCTCCTTTTACCTTCCCTTCTTTCATCTTTCCCTCTTCTACACCCAAAAGACATTAACCCCAATTGGCTAAATGGCTCATTAGGTCAGTGGGGGAATCCTCATACAGTCTGTCTCATGGCTAACAGCTCGGAGGAGTTCTCTTGAAAGTCACTCGACTGCCATTCAGAAGTTTCCCCATTCAACGAGTCGCTCGTTGGGGCATTCAACGCGCTCAACGCATTCAATGCCTCAATGGACGTGGAAACAAAACGCAACCGAGTTGCACTGCTGCGTGGTCAGTTATAATTAGGGATTCCTTTTAGGATATTTAGGGTTTCAACGGTTTGAAGGGTTTTATGGACTAAGCGATTAGCCGAGGAAAGCGAGAAAAGCGAGCGCGACTCGTAAACACTTTCACGTTGACCCACTCGACGGAATTGCACAAGACCTTTGGGCCTTCTCCTCCATTCCGCCAAATTCAATATTGTTAATGGCCAACACGACTCTACACGGCCTAAACAACCTACGAACATATCGGTTACAGTTGTAGTCCAATTGGAAGCGAACCCAAGCTGTGTATTTAAAGTGGGTGTGGCAGGATACTCACACATACATATGGACATACAGATAACTTGAAGGAAATATATTTCTGTTTGTGCAGAGTTGATTAATTGGCCATAAAGCAATCGATTATCATCCTAATTGGGAAACATGAATATTAAACTAAAGGAAACTCTCCTTCGAAGTATCACATGCAAAAGGAGAAGGGGAAAGGGACGAAAATCCCATATCGAAGGGAAGTCTTATATGTGAACCAGTGGAGGACATAAATGCCACTTGGAGTTGTTGCTGTTTCGAATTCTCTGTTTGGCTGGGCAACGTTTACCGTTATGATTGTCGGGTGCAACTCCGTACTTACCCACCCCCTCGGCGCCCTTCCATTAAACTGTTGGTCTTCCCTTGAAGTTGCACGAAGCGCACAGAGCTGCCCCATAATCAAGAGGATGTGGATATGGATGTGGATGTGGTTCCAGCGAAAGCTGTTAGCCCATGGAGTGAGGCAGACGCAGGCCTGTAATTGCTTAATTTGATTACGTGCCGCCGTAAAAAGCAGAACAGGAAATTTGCACACACATACAAACAGCGAGGCACACAACACCCATACACTTACACACATACACATACACTCACGTCCTGCACTCGGTAATGAAGTTGACTCGCTATTTGGATGGATGAATAGGTGGATGGACGAATGGATGGATGGATAGGCTGTTAGTAGTCGAAAGCGGGTGGTTCAGCATGTTTTCCCAATCCTTATCCCTCCCCTTCCCCTCCACCAGACGCCCACCGTTATCCGCCATCCGCAGTCTAGCAACTCCCACGACTTTAAACGGTATCCAAATTCTCAAAGAGTGAAAATTATGTTTCAGGATGGGAAACCCTTTTCCTAATGTCGCCAACGCATCGTAAACAACAACAGTCCGGGCAACAACATCGACATCAAGTACAGTAATAACAACTAAACAAGAGAACAACTAAACAACAACATCAACAACTACGAACACTAAGTAACTGTAAACTCAGGAGCAACAATGGCGTCAAAGGCACGAAATGGAAAGCCGTTCGGTTCGCTTCTGCGATAATTAGAAGCGACCTCCGCACGCTCAATTAGAAGCTTGTAAGCATTACTCCGGGGTAAGTGTGAAGAGCGGAGTGGGGGAAGGGCGGGTAGGGTGGGTAGGGGGAGAGACTTTGAATTGGGACAAACACGAATATATAAACACACTCATACTGTTGCAACAGCAGGAAGAAGAAGAAGAGTAGCAACAGCAATAACAACAACAACAACAATTTGAGCCACAGGAACAGGCAAAATGGCCGCAGTGTCGAAGAGAAACACGCGACGAGCTGCAGCTAGAAGGCTGTCTAGTGGAGGGAGGGTGCAACGTAAATGAGAGGGAAGAGGGCGGAGGGAGGGAATGGCGAGGCATTAGACTGTAGACTGTAGCCGAAGCCAGTTGACCACGGCGTGAAATCGGCAGAAAGCCGTTCACTTTCACGGGTGGAGGAGGGGGAAAGGTGGTGAATTGAATGTCTTAATTAACTGTTAGTTGCAGTAGTTGGAAGAAGAGAGAAGAGAGTGCGTCGGGGGTGGGGTAAGGAGAGACTTGTGAATGGCAGAGTTATTGCCTGTGTCGCCGTTGCTGTTGCTGCCATTAAATAATGTCGAGGACACCAACGACGTGCCTCAACTTATTTATGATTTGCAATTATTTTAGAGAAAGGAAGAGGGAGGAGCAGTGGGAGGAGCAGCGGGCGGGACACGGGCTACAAAAGGTAGGTTCGCTTATCTGATTTTGGGATACACGAAGTGTGCATAAACGTGAACACGTCGCCATCATCAGTACACACACACACACACACATAGACACGCATGGATACACACACAAATTTTGATTTTGGTTTTGTATTTTTTCGTGGCGGCGCCAGACGAAAGTGTTCGCTAGACAAATGGCAAGGGAGGGCGGTGGGGTAAATGGGTGAAAGGGGGTTGCTTGTGGGCCAGAGACTGGGCTTACATGTCACTTGGCCATAAAAAGAGTTTATGTCTGACATGAGCCAAAAACAATTTGCATATTTTGCAGTGGATAACAACTTAATTTAGGATACGGCCCGAGCCTTAGCCCGAGACCGAGAGCATTGCGTAGGGACATGTCCTGAGAGGGCGATGAGGATGTGGGATTGGAGCTGGGAATGGGATAGTTGTCTGGATGTTAAAGTAATTAAAATGATGCTTGACAACGAGTTGAAAGAGTTCCTTAATCTAATTGCAGATTGCAAGGATATTTGCTCTTTATGACCATCATTTGATCCGCTTGCCGAGTTTATGTCCTGAAATCAGAATTCCAATTGCCAATATTGTTTGCCATTGAATTGTGAAGGGTAATAAAGAGCAGGATTCTTTGACGCTTTATTAGTTTTTCATACCGGAAAGTTTTTATTCCATCTCCTTTCCTTGCATCCTTTCCTTGCATCCTTTTCGTGTATCCTTTTCGTTTTCATTTTCTTCCACCATTTTTTTCGCACCTTTCGCTGGCATCCACGGGCGCTAAAATTGCTTTCGCAATCTTTCTTTTGAGGACGTAGATGCGAATGATTCGGAGGGAGGGGATCAGGCTGCACGTTCCCGCAGAATCTCATGGGGGCGGGAAGCGAGGGGTTGGTAGGTGCATTGCACCCAAATGCAATTTATTTGCTGTCGCGCGCATTCAACGCGCTGCGCTGACTTTTGACTGACGCCATATTTTCCGGCACATTTGCGGCGCGGTGGCGCTTCCGTTTGCTTTATGGCATTGCCATGGCTCACTGCCACGCCTACCGCCTACCACCTACCGCCTACCGCCTACCGTCTATCGCCTACCGCGAATCTCCCCCAAAGCTTTCATTTTTCAAAACTGTCAGCTGCGCACAATTCACTGTTACTTTTGACTATTGCCACCCACAGTATCGCAGTAACCGCCCCCCCATTAGCCTGGTTACCCACAGACGCCCTCCCCCTCTGGTGAACGTTCATCATCGTTGATCCTTTTTTCGAATTTGATATTCATTGTGTGCAAGTGTCGCACTTTGTGCTCAGCCATCGAAGTGTGGAGCTAATGGCCAAAGCTGTGACTACACGAGGATTGCTTTCACTTCTCCACGGCCTTAATTACGCAAAGGCAACAGCTTCTAAGTGGTTAACTGCAAAGGAGACGTGGGAGGTGAAAGAAGGTGGTGAGAGCGGGGGTGGCGTGGGAAACGGGTAGTCAAGATTATGCAGCATTTTTCATTAAAGTGGCAAACGCCATTCCCTGTGTGCCCTGTGGCGGAAATAGAAGTGGAGGTGGGGGTGGGGGTGGGGGTGGGGGTGGAAGTGGAACTGGAAATGCGACGGATGTAGCCAAAGCCAAAGACTTTGTCGACGTCGACGTCGACATCGACAAACCTTTTGTAAGTGGATGCCATGGATGGATTTATGCGGCTGACAGGTCTACAGCTGCTTCTCCACCCGCTGCTCTACTCCACCTGCTGCTCTCCTCCGCCTGCTGCAACCGGTGGTGAACATGGTGAACATGTTCACTAGAATTTTGTGTTCGGAGTCGACTTGAAATTAGCATAATCAACATGGAAAGGCTGCACTCATACACACACACACACACACACATACACACAGGCATACATACGGGGAAGGTCTTGGCTAGGATAGAAACAGAACTGAGCAACTCATTCGAGTCCTTATGAAGTGCCTTGGGCTCTGAGCTCTGCTTGCCTAGCCCGGATTGACTGCCTCAGCTGTGGTCGAGCTTTTTGGAGCGCCTTTAATTACACAGCGCTGCACAAATGATGAGCTGGCAAATTTTTGTGTAGTGGGCGTGTCCTTTGTCGAGGCAATGACTAAGAGATTGCAAAAAGGGCCCCCAGCCATTGGCTTTAACACAGTCAGTGCGACCTAGACCAGGCCCAGGCCCAGACCGAGACCCAGACCCAGACCCAGACCCAGACCCAGAACCAGTACCAAGAGCAGAAGCAGAACCAGACCGGGATAGACCTCCAGTCAAGTAGAGCTCCCAGCGGGGCAAAGTAGACAAAGCGATTAGTAATCGTATTTCATTGAGTGCAGAACCAAATAAGTTGGATTACAGGGCAGGGGGATTGAGGGGGGGAAGATGGCTTAAAATTGAGATAAAGTTGAAATAAAGTGGATGAAAATGAATCGCGTAATAAAGAGATGGTCGCCAGATGAGATGAATTGGGATAATATATAACCATGAGTACTTGGATTTGTGTTTGTTACAGCTCGTCCTTGTTTTTTCCTTTAAGCAAACCAAGAGCTAATGCCATAAGGCATCAATTGTTGTGGCACAACAGACACGCTGTTCGCCATTGTCCTGCAGGACAAAAGAAGCTTCAATTATGAACAACAAAGACCGAAGGTGACAATCTCCCCAATTGGAGGCCAAAAGACTTCAAAATATCAACAAAGAATCATTTCATTGCACTTCAACACTTGCCCTAACATTGAAAGGCTTCGCCCCTGCCCCACCTCCACCCAAGACACAATCCACATACATGTGTCTACCCCCACGTGCCGAGGGACAGAAGGAATCCCTGTATGTCGGAAACCCTAGAATGAGAAACGAAATTAATTTCATGCCTCGCAGACCTCAAATTGAAAATAATTGTTGTTGAAAGAAGCAACAAACAATAAACCGAACGAAAAGAAAAGCCAAAGAAAAGCTCCAAAAGGTGTGAATGAAGTTCGTAATAAAGTTCCTTTCT
Organism: Zaprionus lineosus; assembly: GCA_035044505.1. NCBI lineage: Eukaryota > Metazoa > Arthropoda > Insecta > Diptera > Drosophilidae > Zaprionus > Zaprionus lineosus. Next base: position 19,979 of record JAWNNX010000113.1, on the reverse strand, counting down.
TTCTGCCCCACCAAATAGAAAAAAAAGCGAAAGCCCCCCTCCCACAAGCTGCTCTTTACCCACAGACACTACCTACGTCCTTGGGGGTGGTAGAGCGAAGAGTGTAAAGTCTCCTCCACTCCTAAGCAGCTTACAATTGGTTAGTTATGGTTTGTTACATTGAGGTACTCACCTGTGACCTGAATCCTTGGAAGTCATTGAATGTGGTCTCTGGTGCTTCCATGCTTCATACTCAAAATGTTCGATGTGATTTGTTGAATAAACTTGTCTGGTTCTATCCCTATGTGTGTAAGGATTTATAGGATAAAGAAATTTATTATCCTGATTGGGGAAATAAGCAAAACATCAAAAAACCAAAGAAAAAAAATTTTTTTTTTTTTACCTCTTCTTTAAACTTCAAGCAAAAGAAATAGAGTTCCAACTAGAAAATAAATTTCATATATTTTAAAGCCAGAAAAATCTTCAATAATATTTTTAAAAAGAAAAGGAAAACTATCCCTACAATTTGTGAAAAATTAAAGATCCTTTTATTGGCCGGCTTGCCCACGAATTTTCATACGTTTTTCCTATCCCTGTAATTTTGAGGCTGTTATTTAAATTGCTTATGAAAAAGAACTCCTAAATTTTCAATTTTCATTTAGTCTTCAGTTGAGAGGGTAGGTAAGGGTAGGTAAGGGTAGGTAAGGGTAGGTAAGGGTAGGTAGGGGTAGGTAGGGGTAGTAGGGGTAACACAAGTCCAAAAGGGGTTTCATGTATAGCAAAGTGCTTACCAAAGAGCTTGTCAACAATTAACTTCCGTTTGAGCCGTCCTTGCCTAGAGGAGAGCTACTCAAGGAGCAAGCCTTTAATTTGCCCTCCTCCAGTTTCTCTGGGCCGCCGGAGAAAGTTTCCCCAAAATCTTTGATTGGCCAATTGTCTTCACTTTGAGGAATACTGCAATTAAAGTTTGTGGTTTTAGCACTTTATCAACAATCAAAGTGGAAATGATGGAAGTGGAAAGAACGGAGAGAGAAAGAGGATAGTGAATAGGGAGAAGTGAAACGAAGCCAGGATAGAGGGGGGGAGGGCAGTTAAAGAGAAAAGTAGTTTGAAGCGATTGTCGCATGCGAAGTGCACTTCAAAGTGCAACTTGGATACTTTTAATTGTGGGACAAGTTTCAAGTGCTGGGCCAGAGCATGGCCAGACACGGCACTGGACTCATCAAAGATGCAAGTAATGTACGTGTGTCCCTGAACAGCTACAAGAATAAGGACACCGAACGTGCAACTAGCAGCTGGGACACAATGCCACAGCAACTGCTAAATAAAGTCAAGGCAAACAGCACGACGACCGCAAACTGGCTGGCTCTCTATGCAGAAAGGATGGTTATCCTTTCGGTGGGTTGGTGGTTAGTTGGGTCGTTGGTTCGTTGGATAGCTGGATTGTTGGATCGTTGGCAAATGGTTCCCGCTCCGCTGCATTGGTAATGTAAATACATGTGCGAAACGGAGCACCTGAGAAATCAGCATGTCGAGCGTTGCGCCCACACTTCCTTCCTGCATTGTCTGAGCCGAGGGGTTGCATGAGCAGAACAATAAAAATGATACAAATCGTTGTGTGTGCCCCTCTACCTTCTCTGCCTTCTCTACCTTCTCTTCTTTCACCTTCCTGCCCTGCCCCCTGGCCTCTTCCCGGAGCAGCTCATTGTGGCTAGACCCATGGAGGCTTCTCCATTATGCGCTGTGGTATTGATCTAAAATTGAATGTAAATTGCCAGTCGAGGCGCTGCAAAGCGCAGCTCACAGCTAACAGCTCACAGCTCACGGCTCACAAATGAATCAAATGAATCAAGTGAATCAAACGTTGGTTGATACACGTGGGAATCGCGCATCTGTCGGCGGCGTTTGGAGTACGAAACTTGGCAGTAAACATCAGCCGAAGGAGGGCGATTGGCAGCCAAAGGAGAGGGCGTGAGGGAGATGGAGAGACGGCAGAGTTCTGCTAAATCATTCAGCGGCCATTAAGTTGGCAACTAGCAAGTTGCATGGGTGGCGGCTGCTGGCCATGTACTTAGCCATGTACTTGGCCAAGTGTCATTGACTTCAATGGAACTTTAAGCGTCGGCCAGGACGGGCTTTCAACTGGAGGAGCTATCGGAGCTGCAGCTGGCCAGACATTGAATGCACTATCCGTATTGGCCAACCAACCAACCAGCCAGTCAGCCAGTCAGCCAGCCAGCCAGGCGATGCCCTCACTCGTAAGTCCTGCAGATAACTATGTGGGCTGGGCCATAAAAAGCCATTACATCTTATCTCGGCCAATTGCTTTCGGTCAGCTTTTGGCTGTGGTCAGTTGAATGGCCCATTCTTGCCCATTCCCGCACTAAATCCTTGCCCGGGCAATTTATGCACAGGCCACGGCCAAAAGCCAAACATGCGAATAATTTAAATCAGCTGCAAGCAACACCTGTGAAAATGCCTTCCTATCAACACATGACGACCGACCCAGAGTCCAAGCCCAAGCCGAAGCCCAAACCCAAACCAAGGCTACGTGTCTGTTGAATCCTCCTGACCAGGACATTCAGCCTCGTTTGTTGCCATTGGAATTTCAGGCATTCTCTTAAAGCAGTAGCAGCAGCGCCAGCAAATAGCAACGATAACTACGATGGCCTGGACAGCCAGTTGAGCCACTGGATTGGATTGGCCTTCTCCTCCATTCACTTACTCGCGATAGTCCTTGCCTCGTCGACTTCCTCCTTCACGTACATCATGCATATTTGGCTTGCTTTATGCCCTTTGTACACAGCTCGCACCCCCTCCCCACCCCTGCCTTTCTCCTTCCCCGCGCAGTGTGTCGTGTCGCTGCTTCCTCCGCCCGCTCACTCTTTCACTTTTATGACTTCATATTGTGTGTGAATATGTATGTATGAGTACAAGTGTGCCTTTATGCGTGCGTTGGTGTATGTATGTATGTGGGGGCAACTTCATTGAGTTGTTGTCGACGGCATCGTCTCACAGAGATTTTACGACCATGATGGCGCATTAAATTTTATAACTTATCAAAGAGCTCGACCCCCGAGCCCCCACCCGCGACCATCCTCTGTTCCCCATCCGTATCCGCATTCACAGCCCAATCCCCATACCCATCCCCATCCCCATTCCCAGCCCCATCCTCCGTCTTCCCACTCGCATTTCCCCTTCTCCAGTCAAAGTCGCTTTCCAGGAAAGTCATTCAAATGTTGGTTAACTGTAAATTGGCTGTGGGTTCTGCTCTCGTCGTCGACGCGTTAATTGAATTTTGCGTCAAACAAAAGACTCTGCGGATGAAATGCGGCTTGTCACACGGCGAACGGAAAGGTCTCCAGCAAGATACCAGTGCGTATATCGTATTTACGTTCATTTCATTTATTCTCTATATTTCTCTTCCATTTCCTCTCTCCCTCTCTCTCTCTCTCTCTCTCTCTCTCTCTCTCTCTCTCTCTCTCTCTCTCTCTTCTCTCTTTCTCTCTCTTTACCCATTTATTTCGCACTTTTTAATTTTTTCCCTTCTTGATTTCTTTCTATTTTTCTATATGTTTTTTATGGCAACAAGAACGCGTGCAGAGTTGTTTAGCAGCTTAAATGAACTAGTTCATATGAACATTAGTTATAAGCGCCTAAAAACTCATTGAATGGAATTTGTTCATTTTGCATTTATGTGAGGTTAAAATTAATGGTAACTTTAACATAATCTTAACGACTAGAACAATAAACTAGTTCATGATTATAGTTCCATTAATCTGTAATGAACTCATCATTTTAATATTAAGATGTCTCACTGTTAAAATATTACTAATGAACTCGATTATGAACTAGCTCATATTTTTTGTTATGATGTGAATTTTAATTTGATGCATTTTTTCTTTTCATGAACATTTTTATTCTGCTCAACTGTTGACTCACTTACAGGTAAGTTAAATTAAAGTCGTAGGCAATGAACTAGTTCACATGTTATTCTTAACTTAATTGTAAATATAACGTTTAATGAGTTTGTGCAAATAGTTGATTGTTATTCTTTGAATCCGCAAACTTACCTTTAACAATAGGAACGGGCAGAAAGTAAACTTGTTTACGTAATGACTCAATTAACCAATGAACTGGTTCAAATTAATACATTAATTCAACAATTCTCTGTATTCAAGCAATGAGAAATTAATTAGTGAAATGAAATAATTAAATTAAGTAACATTTGTGTTAATGAATTGAGGTATCAGATTGCATAACATGTGGGAGTTGGTTCAATTGAACTAGTTCCAAATCAGACAGGAAAGCAAATTGTGTGTCCTGGAAGAGTATCAACATAAATGGCTTCGTTTCCCATGTGGACAGTCAGTGTGGCTGTACCACCCACCGCCCTCCTTGTGGTAATTGCTTTGGCCACGGCATGCAGAAAGGCTACAGAGTGAGTGAAAGAGAGAGAGAGAGAGAGCGAATGAAGAACTGAGATAGATATAAAGAGAGACAGCGAGAGAGAGAGAGAGAGAGAGAGAGAGAGGGAGTGAGAAGGTTTAAACCTGTCGCTGGTAAGAGAATTATGCAAGCATTTTTGATTGAAGGTTTGTTGCATGTTGCGTGTTTTATTGATGTGTCTTGTGTCTGTGTGTGTGTGTACACCCATGAGCTTGGACTGAAAATACCTGTGTGTGTGCGTGTGTGTGTGTGTGTGCGTATGTTTATTTCGGGTTATTAAATGCAATTGTTATTTTGCAATCAATGCCAATTAAAATCGCCATCAATCTGGTTATGGAAAATACATTTTGGCGTCTGATATTGATCTCTATGGCATACACCCACACCCGCTCACACACACGCACACACACACACACACGCGCACACACACACACACACGCGCACTTGCATTTATGCCCACACACTCACACGTACGAGGACCGCAAGTCAAACAAATGCATGTTGCATACATTAACAACAACAAATACAAATCAGGCAGAGAGACAATTGATTTAAATTATAATTTAAATGGAAATCGATTAATTGCCCCCACGCACGTTTTAATTGAAAAACGTTTCGTGGCCAGCAATGGAAATGGCAGCGAATTTTTAGCGAAAATCCGAAGATTCAGATTAAATGGAAATTGAAACTGAAACTGCATTAAGTGCAGTTGTTGTTGTTGTTGTTGTTGTTTCAGTTGCAGCTGTTTCTGTTGCAGTTGTTGTCAATTATTGGCAGCTCTGTTTGCGGCAACAACTATTTGCCTGCTGTTCATTTTCTGTGGATTGTGCCACACACACGCCTCAACGCAATTTGAGGCGAATTCAATGCGATAAAGAAATGCAGTTGCATATTAAGGAATGGAGGAGACTGACTCCTAGAGAGAGGGGTGGAGGGATGCATGTCATGTGTGGGTGGCCGCATGTGCAACTTAAATTGGCTTTGGTTGCAAATTAACAATTTCATTTGATAAATCAAAGGGTCAGTGCGACGGGGCATGCAAACAAACAACACAACCGAATGCACTCACACACTGACATACACATATAGGCACACATCCTCACATTCTCCTTACACTCCCAGGCACTCAGACACTCACACACTCACCCACTCACACACTCAGACACTCACACAGTCGGGTATTCATTCACATTCGATCAGATTCAGATGCACGCATCACTGGACAATAGCTGCCGTCTATTGGCGGATGCCAATGTGTGTGTGTGTGCGTGTCTGCCTGACTGGAAGTGTGGGTAAATGTCGGTATGCGAGTGTGTGCGTTGCGTGTGTCTATGTGAGTGCATATTCAGCATGACACAAACACATCGAACACCCACGCATCGTAGAGCATTCATTATGCATTGTTGCTTTCACACACACACACACACACATGCGCACGTACACACGCATTGACACACGCACGCATACACACATACATTTGCATAATTGCATCTGTCTTTGGCATTGGTTTTCTGGCAACAATTGCATTTAAATTCCCCCCTCCCCCCACTCGCCTCCTCCCCCTTACCCCTTGAAGTGCCTCTCCTTCCATAAATTGAATCGTTTTACTTTGTGTTCAATATGTTTAACCAGCAAAATTTGCAATACACTTCGGAATTGCAAGGATGTTCCGAACATGACCTGCGTTTAATCGAATCCTGTTTATTGCTCTGAAGGAACTGAACATGAGAATTTGAATTTGAAAGAAAATCTAAAAGGAAAAGTTAAGATATATCTGTATCCTTTTCTTGAGCGAGCAAATATTTTTAAGGCTCAAAAAAGTGACACTAACTGAGGTATCCTTTTGAAATGGTGGTAAGCTCTATTGATAGTCCTTAAATACATTCCTTTAAATATTAAAAAACTTTTTTTTTTAACATTAAAATAAGAAATCGCAGGAAAGCGAAGAGGAAGATAAAAAGGACGAGTTAAAATATTAAATTTGGGAAAAATGTGTTGCTTTAGTTTGCAGGAGATCTCAGAGGGGATTTTTTCCTTTTTGAACTTGTGAAAAAAAGGATAAAAAACGTGTGAAATATTTGTAGTTTTTAAACTCGGAACGCGGATGATTGATGGATGCACTCGTAACTGCATTTCATTAAGGACTCTCATCCAATATGTTGGACATTTTGAAATACATATACACAAGTGTCCTTATAGACAAGTATGTGTGCATGAGTGTATGTATATACATGTATGCGTGTGAGTGTGTGTGTGTGTGGGTGAATTTGTTTTCGCACTCTGCACACCCTTGACGTGTGCAAATAAAATTGCTGACAGGGTCGAGGCATTGAAATATCCCAAGTGAGCAGCGGGCGGAGAGTGACGTGCGAGGGGAAAAAGGACTAGAAATTTAAAATCATATCAGGATCGAGTAAATATTGACTTGACAAAGGTAACCCGAGCGTAGATTCGTTCGTGATTTCAGATTGCAGATGATTCTAAAACTTTTAATTAAAATCCTTTTTAGGAAAATGTTTTTAAATCAATGCAAACACAAGTAAAAAGCTGAATTAGGCCAGAAATGACAGCAGGGAGGTGGGTGTCCTTTGGTCTTGGTGAATATTTCATTAAACTCTTAAAGTGAATCAGTAATTGAACTTTAATTTTACGTTTCAAAATGTGTGTTTATGTTTGCTTGTATATGTGTGTGTGTGTGTGTGTGTGTGTGTGTGAGCTTGTGTACATGTACATAAAGAGTCGAGTCATTTATTTGATGTGGAATTTCTCGTAATATTCATCAGTTTATGCTTAAATACACACACATACACACACTCAATATGTGTATGTGTGAATGTGTGTGTGTGCACTTCATTTATTTTATACGTTGTGTCCCCTTTAAAAAGTGCATGTACTTGGTTAGTCATTCTTCGCCACCCTCCCCCCACCTTTGCTCCGTTCCGCTGCATAAAATTTATTTCGTTTTTATTATCATTTCATGCATTTCGTATACAAACACCCACAGCCACCCCCACAATCACCATACCCCGCTTCCGTTTTGTCTGTCCCTCGTAGTTCATTGCCAGCTATACACCCACGCATACGCACACATACACACTTACACACTTACACTTATATACACGCACATATGCAACCTTGCAGGACGAAAAAATTCTGAGAATCGCCTGCAATTGACCTGCCCGCCCTTCGCCCTGTTTGTCTCCGCCAAGAGGCTATAAAATGTTTTTTCAAAGGACAACGAAGCCAAACAAAAACAAAAATGAAAACAACAAACACAAAGAAAGGACAAGAAAAAACAGAGAAAAAAATGAGGTGGCAAAAAAATAGTTTCGCCCTCTTGTAAAAATATGTAAACTTGCAGCGCACGACACTCAACTGATGTTGTTGTTCATCGCCGTTATAGCAGAGAAAACAGGACAACACAATGGATGACTATGGAATATCCTGTACGCAGAAAGAAAATCTTTTGGAAAATCTTAAGCTCTTCGCAGGTAACTTAAAAGGACCTAAAACTACGGCTTTGTCCTTAGATAAATTCATTTTTGAAGCGACCAGAGAACAGTGAAAGGTCCTGGATCGTATTAAAATATAAAGATCCTGTAAGCGAAAGGTTCAGCTTAATTATTTTTTGAGTCAGTTGAGTGGCGAAGTGAATGACTGAATATTCAAACTTTCAGCGGAAGTTCCGCTCACATGACTCTGATTACAGAGAACAGTGAAAAGTCCTGGATCCTATTAAAAAAAAATAGATCCTGTAAGCGAAACGTTCATTTTTCAAGTCAGTTGAGTGACGAAGTGAATGACTGAATATTCAAACTTTCAGCGGAAGTTCCGCTCATATGACTCTGATTACAGAGAACAGTGAAAAGTCTTGGATCCTATTTAAAAAATATAGTACCTGTAAGCTCAAGGTTCAGCTTAATTATTTTTGAATTTGAATTGTGAATGACTAAATATTCAAACTTTCAGCGGAAGTTCCGCTAATATGACTCTGATTACAGAGAACAGTGAGAAGTCCTATATCCTATTAAAAAAATATATATCATGTAAGCCCAAGGTTCAGCTAAATCATTTTTCGAGTCAGTTGAGTGGCGAAGTGAATGACTAAATATTCAAACCTTCAACGGAAGTTCCGCTAATATGAGTCTGATTACAGAGAACAGTGAAAAGTCCTGGATCCTATTTGAAAAATATAGATCCTGTATTGCAAAGCTTCAGCCTAATTATTTTTCGTCAGTTGAGTGACGAAGTGAATGACTGAATATTCAAACCTTCAACGGAAGTTCCGCTCACATGATTCTGATTACAGGGTATAGAAAGGCATAAACCCGAATGGCAACATCCGACTTTATAACAATAGCAACTCCTTCTGAAAGGGGGGAGGGGGGTGACAAAAGGATAGTGCAGGGATGGGGGGCACCACGAATGGTTGTCTCTTTTAGTTGCTGAAGTAATTTTTTCCCATTTTCCTCTATTCACTCGCTTTTCTTTATGTTTTGCGTTCAAATAATGTCATTTTGTAAATTGCTTCACTTGCGTCCCCTCAACAAGCACACACAGTCGCACACAGTCGCACACACTCGCACACACTCGCACACACTCGCACACTCGCACTTACACACAGACACATAGCTGCCCCTCGAAGCACATACCCCCCGTTGGTGGCATATTTTTTAGGACTTCCTTCACATTTGCCGCTTTTATTGTGTCGTCGAAATGGCGGAATGTCGACGCCGCAGCCAACAATTGGCCTTTTTAGTGCCTCAGTCTCTTGATCCTTTTCGTCCTGCATGACTGTTGTTGTTGCCAGTGCCGCTGTTGTTGTTATTGTAGCTGCTGCTGCTGCTACTATTGCCTTTGTTTCGTCGCCTGCCCTGAAATCTGCTTGTGCTCTGCCCTCCCCCTGGGCATCCCCTCGGCCGTCCTTCAAACTTTGCCTTTGTTTGGCGCGAAAATCAATTAACGCGCTCAATGAGCTTCAAAAAACTTTGGCGCATACACAGGAACCACTTGTACACTCTACACACACACGCATGCATACACACACACACATACACACCGTGTGAAAACAAAGCCAATTTACAGTTAACCAAAATGTAAATGGCGTCAAGGGAGCCGCTTGTCCTGAACCTGTTCCTGATGTCGCCGTCGGCCTCGTCCTCGTTCTCGTCCTCCTCCTCATCCCCGTTCTCGTCCCATCATGCCTATCCTCGTCGTTGTCCTTGTCGGCTGTCAATGTGGTTGGCAGCTGGCAACCAAAAGCTGATACTGAAACTGAAACTGGAGGTGAAACCGACACTGAGACCGACTGAGTGGGAGTCTGAAACAGAAACAGAAACTGGAGTCGGAGTTGGAGGAGGAGGAGGAGGAGGAGTTGGAATTGGAGCTGGAGGTGGAGGTGATACTGTAAAGTGTCAACTGTTTTGATAAGCTGTAAAATTGAATGTGCTGCAATGTCATAAAAATCTGTGGCACAGCCGCAAGGACAACGCATATGAAGACATTAAGCCAAGCGGCCCAATTCTCCGGTGGAGGATGAAGCCTAAATGTTGGGCTTCCCTTTGATGTTTAATGTTCAGCTCATGCGGTTAGTTAGGTACATTAAAAGCGTGGTTACTGCATGGCAGAGTCCTTAACAGGATTTGCGGAGCTGCATGATTCATTCAACGTTGAATGTGTGTCTCTGTTGCGTTGCAAGTGCTGCGGCAGCTGCTGATTTCCCCACGTGCATCAGGAGCAGCAGCAACGGCGGCAGCTGTGACGCAATTTCATATTCACTTTTAGATCAATATTACAACAGGATATGAAAGGACAATAAGTGGGCGGCATTTTTGATAACATTTACAATATTTATTGTTACTTAACGGCGGTTGACGTCGCTAAAGCGATTTGGTAGCAATTCGTCAATACTCCCCGAAGACCGAGCTCCTTTCACGGAGCGGAGACGCCTTCGTGGCGTGCTGATTTCTCAGGTGGCCGCTTTCGCACATGTATTTACATTCTCAATGAGGCAGAAGCACGAACCCGGCAAGGAGTCGAACTCCAACTGAATCATCTTTCCATTACCTAAGACTCGAGGCAGACATGTCGCCAGTTGCCAGCTGCCAGTGGCTGGTTGCTAGTTGCCAGTGGCTGGTTGCTAGTTGCCAGTTGCCAGTTGCCAGTTGCCAGTTGCCTGTTGCCAGTTGCCCGTTGCCAGTTGTCAGTTGTAGTCTGCATCCACATGAACAAACATTGGCTGCATCTGTGATAAGTTGGGGTCGAACTTTGGGGGGGAGTGGCAATCGGAAAACTTGTCCAGCAATTAAAAGTATCGAAGTTGCAGCTTCGAACGCACTTCACATGCGAAAACATTCCCAAAGAGTCGGATGTGGCTCCAGTGGTCATCGGATTGGGACAAATTGGCTATGTCCTTTGGCTGCATGTTGTGTGCACTTGTGGGTAGAGGACAAGATGACCGCAAACTTTAATTGCATGCTCCAGCACAAAGTGGGGATACACACACATACGCACACACACACACAGACACACACGCACATAAAACACACAACACACAACACAATTGACCAATCAAATAAGTTGTAAACTTCGACAATTGTTGATGATTCTGAAGGGCAGGGGCAACGTTCAGTCTAATATCCTGTAAAAAGGAATAGAAACGGGCATAACAACAAACTAAGTGCGATGATTCCCAGTGGATTAATCCATCAATTAAGATTTATCTAAAGGGCACATCTAAAAAGCTTTAAGGACATGTGTTCTCAGTACAAGATTCGACGTTTTATATCCTTTCTTCTCGTATCCTGAGGCAAGTAATACATTAATTGTAGGGTATCTGCAAGTCGTCTATAATCAGGATATGTCTTTCAGATTCTTTTAATGTCTTTTCTGACATTTATTCGAATCTCTCTGTCTCTTTTCCTCTCTCTTGCTCTCTGCTTTTCACAAAGGACTAACATTTATTTCGGAGTCGAAAGAAAAACTTGAAAATTTATCTTGGCTTTTCCACTCAACGCACTTTTCACATGTCCTTGTATTGGTTTACCCAAAATTCTTTCCTTTCTGCAAAGTATTTTTTTTTCTTGTCTGTGTGTGTGTGTGTGTGTGTATGTGTGTTTGATGTGTTTGTGGTGTGTGTGGCTTAAGGACAGCCGTTTTTTAATTGTTTACGATTTGTGCTTTTTGAGCCATGAAATTAATTTTATGGCTTTCCCAAACGAACTTTCAATTCGGCTAAAAAGTTTTATTAAGTGCCAAGTGCCCTTTGACCTTTTGCTGAATGCCAACAAATCCAACAAACAATTCCAAAAGCTGTGAAGTTAACACCACTCCTGGAAGGCGGGGAAGGAGGGAAATTCCAATGTGCAAATGTGGAACTAGAACCTTGGATTCACATGTTCGACATTGTTTAACTTAACAAGTGACTTAATTTGTGAATATTTTAAGTTGTGTTTTAAGTTTGGGGCGGGATCTTAAATTTCGAGCTCAATTATGGAATTTTTAGAAAGTTTCGGGGGATGGGGCTGGGCGGGAGTATTTCCTAAGGACTACTCGCAGATGGAGTAACTTAAATATCGTTTCAATTAATGAAAACTTTGGTTCAAGAACAAAAGTTGGAGCAGTAAAAAAGTTTGAGCTAAAGTCCTGTTTGCACCTCAGAAGGATACCAAGGGGGAGGTGGAGATTTGAAGAGGGGTATAAAGTGAGGGGTGTTGAATGAATGGGGGTGTCATATGTACAGAGTTTGTCATGTTGACGTTACATTGTTCAACAGGATAACAAGGAAAAGGATAACGGATTTGCTTGCTGTTGTCATGGTTTGGAGTGATGGAAATTCTATATTCTTTCAGCTTCAGAGAACAATATAGAAACGGATATCTAGAACAAAAAACTGTTGCTTTGGATGAGTATGGTTGAAAGGTATATTTTACAGGAACAGGCAAAGATCCTTGCTGCTCATTTATGAAACTGAGAATTTAGGATTATGCTAAATTAAGATGAACCCTAAATATTACATTGAAAATTTGCGAAAGAATGCAGCGATGCATGATTTATTGCCACATTCCAAATCCCTCCCGCCATGTCCTGCACTCCGACGACCGTATCCGTTTCCATGTCAACATTACGCACTCCCTGCATCGGACGCCCAGACACTTGCACAGAAGTGCGTCGAGCCGTGGACTTTCCATATGCATGAATGCCTGTTGACTTCCAGCTCTCCGTCCCCGGCTCTTTTCTGTGCCTGCCTTGCTCCTCCCTTGCTTCTGGTCCTTCTTTGCCTCTGCTGCTGCTGCTTCACTGCTCTGATGTTCTGCTGCCTCACTGCTTTGCTCTCGATATGCCAATTGCAAATGGCTAAAGTGTTTTCATGTCCTGTCAGCGTGTGTTGCCGGGGCAACATTAACTGGCACTAGCTTGCATGCATCCCCAACTCAGTCGACCTCCTCGCCCATCCTCCATTTAAAGCAATCAACGACAGAGGCAAAGGCAATCCGTGCTGCAAAGGATTCCGAATGAAATCTGAATTTTAGTGTGCGTCCAGGTCCATCATAGCTATCATTATCGTTCAGAATTTAAGTGACTCCCAAGGAGCAAGTCCAGTCACCGGCAATGGATTAAAAATGCTCTCTGTGTGTGCCAAATTTTGGATCATTTTGGGGAATGGCAATGAAAATGGACGGCCAACTGCAGTTGGGGCTCGGAAAATTAGCCTAAAAGGCAGAGCTCAGCTCATAATAAAAAGCAACAAGAGCAAAAGTAAAATCAAAAACAACAAGAAAAACAAAGGCAGAGCCAAAGCCAAAGCCAAAACCAAAGGCAGGAGCGGAACTAAAAAAGGAAAAGGAGCTGGAAAATTAATTTCAATGCTATACGATGGCTTTTTCTGTTTTTGGGAACTAGGAAAAAGTTTTGGAACTCATGTAACTCGCGAAGGAGCTGCATGGTGCGGCAGGGAGGCAGAACATCGGGGCAGCAGAGCATTGGAGCATTGGAGCATCGGGGCAGCAGAGGACCAGAGGAACAGAGGCAAATTCTGTTTGACAGTGAATAAAATTGCGCGCGTTGCGTCTGGAAAATGAAATTCATTTGGCGCCCAGCAAGCGCCATTTTGGCGCCCATATCCATGCAGAGAAGAGTAAATGGACAGCGAGTAGCAAAAAAAAAAAAAAAAAAATAAAGGGAATGAAGGAGCAGAAGAAGAAGAGTTCAAGTTTGGTTTGAGAGGTTACAGGATCTCCATGTGTAGAGATGCAAAGGGCACCCCAAGCACCGAAAGGCTATGAAAAAGTTTTCGCTCGACCTCCGAGCCAACCTCCCCCTCGCCCAACCCAAAGTTTCAAGTTTATTAGCGCAGCGTCGAGCAGTGTTGTGCAGCAGAGCAGCAGTGTTGGTAAGTGCATGTACGTGAAATTTGGAAAAAAAATGAATAAAAAAAAGTTGATGCCGCTCGCAGTTACAAGGAAGCAAAGGAGCAAGTCGAAAAAAAAGCAGCTTCCATTCCACATTCCATGCCACTCGTAGAAGCGTTTGGCCATTAAGCCAAAGGTGAAAGCTACGTAAAGTGCATTTAAAGTTCTGAAAAGCTCTGGCAAGGTCCTGTCCCATCACCACTGCTAGCCTCCTGGCTACCTCGCACCCCCCTACTCTAGCCCCTCCCGGCAGGAGAGTAAATGGTTTTCATTCTTCTTTCAGAGTAGCAGCAGCCACAAAGTGGCTTAGAATGTGAAATCCACTTTGTGTCCCACATAAAGCGAATAAAACCGATTTCATTTCGAAACGCCCTCAGCTGAGGACTCCCCCTTCGTTCGTCCCCCACTCCTCTCCCTCTTTCTTCCTCACCCATCATCATATCATTTCAGCCTCTCTTCTGTGTTCGTTCATTGTGCTGTTTCTGATTCAGATAAGGGGATCGCTTTCATAACTGTAAACGCAGTTGAAATTGCCTCTAATCATATCATTTACAGCGATCCCTTGAAAAAGGACTTCAAAGCTTGTCAATTGATTAAATAAGAGAAGAGAAATGCGAGTGGAAAACCCATTTAGTGGCTGAAAGGTTTTCAGAAAAGGCTTTTTCTATATTGAAAAAATGGTTTTCCTTTTAAAATTATTGCCTTGAAACTTGGCTATCTTCTTGGACCCGATTAATCACTTCGACTAATTACCACAAGGAATATCCTGTGGCCTGCGACTCAACTTTATTACGTGAATATATCAACCGTTGAAGGCAATGTTCCAAGGTTCGTCTTCATGCCACTTGTGTCTTGGGGCAAGAAGTCATGACACTTTGAGAAATGGCTGCGTGGCATCAATGCCTTGGCCACTTGCTGCATACTCATCGCTCCAGCCTGCATACTGCATGCTGCATGCATCTCTGTCAAGAGTCTAGAAAAGTAGCTCCTTTAAGTGGAAGCGGATGAGCTCCAGGCAATTGCAAATGTTGCGGAAAATATGGCGTCAGTCAAAAGTCAAACCGACGACAGCAAATAAATTGCATTCCAGGTAAAAGCCACCGACCAGCAGAAAATGTAGTAAAACCTCCACAAATGCCCCAGGAAAGTCGCTCCGTTTCCCAGCCAAGCAATGGGATAACCGCCAAAGGCCAGTTGTCAAATAATTGTTCAACTTTCCTTCTATCCTTGCGGCGGCATCAACGAAATTAAATTTTATATGCAGAAAAGCCAGAAAAGCTATTCAAGTATCTCTTCGAAGTCCTCATCCTTTACCTTCTGATCTACTATATATACCTACCACCCCATCTCTCCGCTTACGCAATATTCACAGACACAGTCGCTGCCACAGTCACAGCCACAGTCATAGTCGCTGTCACAGTCACAGTCACAGTCACAGTCACAGTCTCGGTCGCAGTCGCAGCTCAAATGTATCCTAAATTAAGTTGTTATCCAGTGGAAAAATATGCAAATTGTTTTTGGCTCATGTCAGATATAAACTTTTTTATGGCCAAGTGACATGTAAGCCCAGTCTCTGGCCCACAAGCAACCCCCATTCACCCACTCACCCCGTCATCCTCCCTTGCCATTTGTCTAGCGAACACTTTCGTCTGGCGCCGCCACGAAAAAATACAAAACCAAAATCAAAATTTGTGTGTGTATCCATGCGTGTCTATGTGTGTGTGTGTGTGTGTGTACTGATGATGGCGACGTGTTCACGTTTATGCACACTTCGTGTATTTCAAAATCAGATAAGCGAACCTACCTTTTGTAGCCCGTGTCCCGCCCGCTGCTCCTCCCTCTTCCTTTCTCTAAAATAATTGCAAATCATAAATAAGTTGAGGCACGTCGTTGGTGTCCTCGACATTATTTAATGGCAGCAACAGCAACGGCGACACAAGCAATAACTCTGCCATTCACAAGTCTCTCCTTACCCCACCCCCGACGCACTCTCTTCTCTCTTCTTCCAACTACTGCAACTAACAGTTAATTAAGACATTCAATTCACCACCTTTCCCCCTCCTCCACCCGTGAAAGTGAACGGCTTTCTGCCGATTTCACGCCGTGGTCAACTGGCTTCGGCTACAGTCTACAGTCTAATGCCTCGCCATTCCCTCCCTCCGCCCTCTTCCCTCTCATTTACGTTGCACCCTCCCTCCACTAGGCAACCTTCTAGCTGCAGCTCGTCGCGTGTTTCCCTTCGACACTGCGGCCATTTTGCCTGTTCCTGTGGCTCAAATTGTTGTTGTTGTTGTTGTTGTTGCTGTTGCTACTCTTCTTCTTCTTCCTGCTGTTGCAACAGTATGAGTGTGTTTATATATTCGTGTTTGTCCCAATTCAAAGTCTCTCCCCCTACCCACCCTACCCGCCCTTCCCCCACTCCGCTCTTCACACTTACCCCGGAGTAATGCTTACAAGCTTCTAATTGAGCGTGCGGAGGTCGCTTCTAATTATCGCAGAAGCGAACCGAACGGCTTTCCATTTCGTGCCTTTGACGCCATTGTTGCTCCTGAGTTTACAGTTACTTAGTGTTCGTCGTTGTTGATGTTGTTGTTTAGTTGTTCTCTTGTTTAGTTGTTATTACTGTACTCCTTGTCGATGTTGTTGCCCGGACTGTTGTTGTTTACGATGCGTTGGCGACATTAGGAAAAGGGTTTCCCATCCTGAAACATAATTTTCACTCTTTGAGAATTTGGATACCGTTTAAAGTCGTGGGAGTTGCTAGACTGCGGATGGCGGATAACGGAAGGCTTCTGGTGGATGGGAAGGGGAGGGATAAGGATTCGGAAAACATGCTGAACCACCCGCCTTTGACTACTAACAGCCTATCCATCCATCCATTCGTCCATCCACCTATTCATCCATCCAAATAGCGAGTCAACTTCATTACCGAGTGCAGGACGTGAGTGTATGTGTATGTGTGTAAGTGTATGGGTGTTGTGTGCCTCGCTGTGTGTATGTGTGTGCAAATTTCCTGTTCTGCTTTTTACGGCGGCACGTAATCAAATTAAGCAATTACAGGCCTGCGTCTGCCTCAGTCCATGGGCTAACAGCTTTCGCTGGAACCACATCCACATCCATATCCACATCCTCTTGATTATGGGGCAGCTCTGTGCGCTTCGTGCAACTTCAAGGGAAGACCAACAGTTTAATGGAAGGGCGCCGAGGGGGTGGGTAAGTACGGAGTTGCACCCGACAATCATAACGGTAAACGTTGCCCAGCCAAACAGAGAATTCGAAACAGCAACAACTCCAAGTGGCATTTATGTCCTCCACTGATCCACATATAAGACTTCCCTTCGATATGGGATTTTCGTCCCTTTCCCCTTCTCCTTTTGCATGTGATATTTCGAAGGAGAGTTTCCTTTAGTTTAATATTCATGTTTCCCAATTAGGATGATAATCGATTGCTTTATGGCCAATTAATCAACTCTGCACAAACAGAAATATATTTCCTTCAAGTTATCTGTATGTGTATATGTGTGTGTGTGAGTATCCTGGCCACACCCACTTTAAATACACAGCTTGGGTTCGCTTCCAATTGGACTACAACTGTAACCGATATGTTCGTAGGTTGTTTAGGACGTGTAGAGTCGTGTTGGCCATTAACAATATTGAATTTGGCGGAGTGGAGGAGAAGGCCCAAAGGTCCTGTGCAATTCCGTCGAGTGGGTCAACGTGAAAGTGTTTACGAGTCGCGCTCGCTTTCCTCGCTTTCCTCGGCTAATCGCTTAGTCCATAAAACCCTTTAAACCCTTGAAACCCTAAATATCCTAAAAGGAATCCCTAATTATAACTGACCACGCAGCAGTGCAACTCGGTTGCGTTTTGTTTCCACGTCCATTGAGGCATTGAATGCGTTGAGCGCGACGAGCGACTCGTTGAATGGGGAAACTTCTGAATGGCAGTCGAGTGACTTTCAAGAGAACTCCTCCGAGCTGTTAGCCATGAGACAGACTGTATGAGGATTCCCCCACTGACCTAATGAGCCATTTAGCCAATTGGGGTTAATGTCTTTTGGGTGTATAAGAGGGAAAGATGAAGGAAGGGAAGGTGAAAGGATAAGGGAGTCGGGAGTCGGGAGTCGAGAGGTAACGCCTTTCGGCTGCTCACGAATCATTGATGAATTTTTCAAAGGTTTCGTGCAAACTCTGACTTAAGTGAAGTTGAAGCTATGAACTCGCCAACTTAGTGAGTAAGTAAAGGACGAAGGAGTTTCTTCTCCTTTCTGTGGGCATCGACTCTTCATCTCTTCATTTTCATATTTTCCTTATTTATGGGCAAACATTTTGGTCACGTACGTGGCACGTGAGAGTTTTTGGACAACTTTGCGACGCGTCATGAACTTGAACGAGTTCGAAGGAGATGTATGGATATGTGGAGCAGGAGGTCCTTTGCAACCCCTTCCTTAAAGTGCATTGTTGTATAGCCATTGACTGCACAATGAACCAACCAGCGGCCGGAACGTAAGGACATCTGTTCCCAGGCTGCTTAGTCCTTAACTTGTTGTGTAAACCTGGCAATCCTGGCAAAACTAGCAATCCTCCCCATCCTACCAATCCTACAATCCCTTAGTCCACTCGTGTTGATTGGAATTACGATACCATTGGAGGCTTGTAAGCCCCGTGTCAGGTCGTGAGCGAGCCATGCTGACCAACCAACTGCAGTTGTAGCCGCCATTTACACAGCTTAGTCCTTGTCCAACAGCACACAAACAGCAGCAACCCAACTGTCGGAGGTCCTCAAATTGGTCCTTCCCATCGGGTTACGTTGCATCGAAACTCTGACTTCAGGTGGGGGAAGAGTCAAGTGCGATGCACTCGCATGTCTTTGATTTCAATTTTATTCCTGGTCCCCGATTCCTGGTTTCAGTTTTAAGCTCGAACACCCACTGACATCGACCATCCTTGAGTAGAGGATGAGATGGGGGGACAGGGGAAAATCTGACAGTATATGAAACTGTAATTGGAAGCCACTGAAGCGGGCTGTCTGAATCTGCTTGTGAATCTGAATCTGATGCTGATTCTGTCGTGTCCTGTCACATGGTTTATGGGTAGTCTAAGAGCTTGTTACGGAGTCCATGGGTTCATCAGAGGGTCTAGGGTTGAGGGTTGAGGGTTGAGGGTAGGTGTCTTCGCTGCCACTTGACATGACAAATGACAAGTTTGTCCATGGATACTCGCATATTAATTATGGGCAGGTCACAGATCCGGTGAACAAATAGAAGGGGACCCATCGATTTTTCATTCCCTGGGATGTTCCTCTGGGAGGTCTGAAAGGGAACGCGTGTTGCTGTTCCTCATCTTCGGATATCGAACTGGGCATCCATTAAAGTCAATTATCCTTCCTGTACGCACACTTTTTCTCTGTCTGAATGAACAGCTCGAATTGCCATTTGGATTGGATATTCCATGACTACTCATCGTCCCATCTACTTTACAAATGCTGAGTCCTGCTCCTCTTCTGCCTATCATTCAGTGGGTTCATTGCATCCGCTGACATGGCTGTATGACTATCGGTTATCGGTTATCGGCTATCAGTTATCAGTTAATGTGGCACATTATTGAGTTATGGAAATTTGCCTGCGTTCATTGATAACAGTGATGGATATTGGAAAATATTACAGGATAACGCAGGATGTTGACTGCCGGCCAACCGCAGACATATTTTCCAACTCATTTCCTCGTGTGTTGTGCACGGACGAACGAGGCATCTAAAATTCAAATATCACCGCTAAAAAGCGTAACCATGTTTCAGTCCCTGTTCCCGTCCTGTATATCCTTGCGTATCCTGCCACAGCTGCTCGCCACTGTCAGCTATTCCGTGCAACACCGCATCCTCTTTATCTTGAATGTTGGCGTTTCCATCATCATCGGCATCGTCATCGTCATCACCCCTGATGGTGGGCGGCTGTAAAGGACTCGCCTCTCGATGGGTCCCTTTTACGATCGAATGCTAATAAAGTCGTCTGCCATCGGGCGTCTGAGTCGGCGCCAAGTTGCATAATTCAATTACATCCGATGTAGACTCATAAAACTAAATCAAAGGAAAACAAAGCGTCACGCTTCATTTAGTTTAGTACAGAGTCCTGGCGTGCTCCCA
>JAWNNX010000112.1:0-25375 GCA_035044505.1 Zaprionus lineosus | reverse complement strand
ATCCTAAATTAAGTTGTTATCCAGTGGAAAAATATGCAAATTGTTTTTGGCTCATGTCAGATATAAACTTTTTTATGGCCAAGTGACATGTAAGCCCAGTCTCTGGCCCACAAGCAACCCCCATTCACCCATTCCCTCACCCCGTCATCCTCCCTTGCCATTTGTCTAGCGAACACTTTCGTCTGGCGCCGCCACGAAAAAATACAAAACCAAAATCAAAATTTGTGTGTGTATCCATGCGTGTCTATGTGTGTGTGTGTGTGTGTGTACTGATGATGGCGACGTGTTCACGTTTATGCACACTTCGTGTATTTCAAAATCAGATAAGCGAACCTACCTTTTGTAGCCCGTGTCCCGCCCGCTGCTCCTCCCACTGCTCCTCCCTCTTCCTTTCTCTAAAATAATTGCAAATCATAAATAAGTTGAGGCACGTCGTTGGTGTCCTCGACATTATTTAATGGCAGCAACAGCAACGGCGACACAGGCAATAACTCTGCCATTCACAAGTCTCTCCTTACCCCACCCCCGACGCACTCTCTTCTCTCTTCTTCCAACTACTGCAACTAACAGTTAATTAAGACATTCAATTCACCACCTTTCCCCCTCCTCCACCCGTGAAAGTGAACGGCTTTCTGCCGATTTCACGCCGTGGTCAACTGGCTTCGGCTACAGTCTACAGTCTAATGCCTCGCCATTCCCTCCCTCCGCCCTCTTCCCTCTCATTTACGTTGCACCCTCCCTCCACTAGGCAACCTTCTAGCTGCAGCTCGTCGCGTGTTTCCCTTCGACACTGCGGCCATTTTGCCTGTTCCTGTGGCTCAAATTGTTGTTGTTGTTGTTGTTGTTGCTGTTGCTACTCTTCTTCTTCTTCCTGCTGTTGCAACAGTATGAGTGTGTTTATATATTCGTGTTTGTCCCAATTCAAAGTCTCTCCCCCTACCCACCCTACCCGCCCTTCCCCCACTCCGCTCTTCACACTTACCCCGGAGTAATGCTTACAAGCTTCTAATTGAGCGTGCGGAGGTCGCTTCTAATTATCGCAGAAGCGAACCGAACGGCTTTCCATTTCGTGCCTTTGACGCCATTGTTGCTCCTGAGTTTACAGTTACTTAGTGTTCGTAGTTGTTGATGTTGTTGTTTAGTTGTTCTCTTGTTTAGTTGTTATTACTGTACTCCTTGTCGATGTTGTTGCCCGGACTGTTGTTGTTTACGATGCGTTGGCGACATTAGGAAAAGGGTTTCCCATCCTGAAACATAATTTTCACTCTTTGAGAATTTGGATACCGTTTAAAGTCGTGGGAGTTGCTAGACTGCGGATGGCGGATAACGGAAGGCGTCTGGTGGATGGGAAGGGGAGGGATAAGGATTGGGAAAACATGCTGAACCACCCGCCTTTCGACTACTAACAGCCTATCCATCCATCCATTCGTCCATCCACCTATTCATCCATCCAAATAGCGAGTCAACTTCATTACCGAGTGCAGGACGTGAGTGTATGTGTATGTGTGTAAGTGTATGGGTGTTGTGTGCCTCGCTGTGTGTATGTGTGTGCAAATTTCCTGTTCTGCTTTTTACGGCGGCACGTAATCAAATTAAGCAATTACAGGCCTGCGTCTGCCTCACTCCATGGGCTAACAGCTTTCGCTGGAACCACATCCACATCCACATCCACATCCATATCCACATCCTCTTGATTATGGGGCAGCTCTGTGCGCTTCGTGCAACTTCAAGGGAAGACCAACAGTTTAATGGAAGGGCGCCGAGGGGGTGGGTAAGTACGGAGTTGCACCCGACAATCATAACGGTAAACGTTGCCCAGCCAAACAGAGAATTCGAAACAGCAACAACTCCAAGTGGCATTTATGTCCTCCACTGGTCCACATATAAGACTTCCCTTCGATATGGGATTTTCGTCCCTTTCCCCTTCTCCTTTTGCATGTGATACTTCGAAGGAGAGTTTCCTTTAGTTTAATATTCATGTTTCCCAATTAGGATGATAATCGATTGCTTTATGGCCAATTAATCAACTCTGCACAAACAGAAATATATTTCCTTCAAGTTATCTGTATGTGTATATGTGTGTGTGAGTATCCTGGCCACACCCACTTTAAATACACAGCTTGGGTTCGCTTCCAATTGGACTACAACTGTAACCGATATGTTCGTAGGTTGTTTAGGCCGTGTAGAGTCGTGTTGGCCATTAACAATATTGAATTTGGCGGAATGGAGGAGAAGGCCCAAAGGTCCTGTGCAATTCCGTCGAGTGGGTCAACGTGAAAGTGTTTACGAGTCGCGCTCGCTTTCCTCGCTTTCCTCGGCTAATCGCTTAGTCCATAAAACCCTTGAAACCCTTGAAACCCTAAATATCCTAAAAGGAATCCCTAATTATAACTGACCACGCAGCAGTGCAACTCGGTTGCGTTTTGTTTCCACGTCCATTGAGGCATTGAATGCGTTGAGCGCGTTGAATGCCCCAACGAGCGACTCGTTGAATGGGGAAACTTCTGAATGGCAGTCGAGTGACTTTCAAGAGAACTCCTCCGAGCTGTTAGCCATGAGACAGACTGTATGAGGATTCCCCCACTGACCTAATGAGCCATTTAGCCAATTGGGGTTAATGTCTTTTGGGTGTATAAGAGGGAAAGATGAAAGAAGGGAAGGTAGAAAGGATAAGGGAGTCGGGAGTCGGGAGTCGAGAGGTAACGCCTTTCGGCTGCTCACGAATCATTGATGAATTTTTCAAAGGTTTCGTGCAAACTCTGACTTAAGTGAAGTTGAAGCTATGAACTCGCCAACTTAGTGAGTAAGTAAAGGACGAAGGAGTTTCTTCTCCTTTCTGTGGGCATCGACTCTTCATCTCTTCATTTTCATATTTTCCTTATTTATGGGCAAACATTTTGGTCACGTACGTGGCACGTGAGAGTTTTTGGACAACTTTGCGACGCGTCATGAACTTGAACGAGTTCGAAGGAGATGTATGGATATGTGGAGCAGGAGGTCCTTTGCATCCCCTTCCTTAAAGTGCATTGTTGTATAGCCATTGACTGCACAATGAACCAACCAGCGGCCGGAACGTAAGGACATCTGTTCCCAGGCTGCTTAGTCCTTAACTTGTTGTGTAAACCTGGCAATCCTGGCAAAACTAGCATTCCTCCCCATCCTGCCAATCCTACAATCCCCTAGTCCACTCGTGTTGATTGGAATTACGATACCATTGGAGGCTTGTAAGCCCCGTGTCAGGTCGTGAGCGAGCCATGCTGACCAACCAACTGCAGTTGTAGCCGCCATTTACACAGCTTAGTCCTTGTCCAACAGCACACAAACAGCAGCAACCCAACTGTCGGAGGTCCTCAAATTGGTCCTTCCCATCGGTTTACGTTGCATCGAAACTCTGACTTCAGGTGGGGGAAGAGGGAAGAGTCAAGTGCGATGCACTCGCATGTCTTTGATTTCAATTTTATTCCTGGTCCCCGATTCCTGGTTTCAGTTTTAAGCTCGAACACCCACTGACATCGACCATCCTTGAGTAGAGGATGAGATGGGGGGACAGGGGAAAATCTGACAGTATATGAAACTGTAATTGGAAGCCACTGAAGCGGGCTGTCTGAATCTGCTTGTGAATCTGAATCTGATGCTGATTCTGTCGTGTCCTGTCATATGGTTTATGGGTAGTCTAAGAGCTTGTTACGGAGTCCATGGGTTCATCAGAGGGTCTAGGGTTGAGGGTTGAGGGTTGAGGGTGTCTTCGCTGCCACTTCACATGACAAATGACAAGTTTGTCCATGGATACTCGCATATTAATTATGGGCAGGTCACAGATCCGGTGAACAAATAGAAGGGGACCCATCGATTTTTCATTCCCTGGGATGTTCCTCTGGGAGGTCTGAAAGGGAACGCGTGTTGCTGTTCCTCATCTTCGGATATCGAACTGGGCATCCATTAAAGTCAATTATCCTTCCTGTACGCACACTTTTTCTCTGTCTGAATGAACAGCTCGAATTGCCATTTGGATTGGATATTCCATGACTACTCATCGTCCCATCTACTTTACAAATGCTGAGTCCTGCTCCTCTTCTGCCTATCATTCAGTGGGTTCATTGCATCCGCTGACATGGCTGTATGACTGTCGGTTATCGGTTATCGGTTATCAGTTATCAGTTAATGTGGCACATTATTGAGTTATGGAAATTTGCCTGCGTTCAATGATAACAGTGATGGATATTGAAAAATATTACGGGATAACGCAGGATGTTGACTGCCGGCCAACCGCAGACATATTTTCCAACTCATTTCCTCGTGTGTTGTGCACGGACGAACGAGGCATCTAAAATTCAAATATCACCGCTAAAAAGCGTAACCATGTTTCAGTCCCTGTTCCCGCCCTGTATATCCTTGCGTATCCTGCCACAGCTGCTCGCCACTGTCAGCTATTCCGTGCAACACCGCATCCTCTTTATCTTGAATGTTGGCGTTTCCATCATCATCGTCATCGTCATCGTCATCACCCCTGATGGTGGGCGGCTGTAAAGGACTCGCCTCTCGATGGGTCCCTTTTACGATCGAATGCTAATAAAGTCGTCTGCCATCGGGCGTCTGAGTCGGCGCCAAGTTGCATAATTCAATTACATCCGATGTAGACTCATAAAACTAAATCAAAGGAAAACAAAGCGTCACGCTTCATTTAGTTTAGTACAGAGTCCTGGCGTGCTCCCACATATTGGGGTCTACATCCCCTATTGATTCTCTAACCATTGATGGCCAGACAGTGGCCATTGTGGTGTCTGGGAACGAAGCCTAGTCAGAAGCTTATGGCAGTATTTTGGGCTTTCTGCAGACAGCAAGAAGCAATAAAAGTGTCAAGCAAAGAAATTGTCCTTTGTCCTTTATGCTGTGGGATTCGAGATGCTTCATATTGCGGCGCTGCTTATCCTTTTGGCCGATTGCCGACATCCTCTCATTTCGAAAGGACGAGTACCCTCTGACAGTTGATGGTTAGTGCTGCTGGCAAGCAAAGTTTTTCGACGCTTCCGAGGAGCCCCCATCCTTTTGTCCAGACAACGGATGCGGGATGAGTTTACGCCTTAAAACATCAAACAATTTGCTTGGCTGACTTTTCGGGGTGCTGAAAGTTTGGCGCGACTTTGATTGTAGTTTCCCCCAAAAATAGTAATATCATAAAAAGGGATTCCCATGGCTGAATCCTCCCAGTTTCTCTCAGTGTTTTTGGTACTGTGGCTGCCAATAAGCCAACTACAAGCAAACTTGGCCTTCAACAAGGATTCCCCCAGACTTGGTGGTCTTTTTTGAATTAGTGCCAATTAGAGATGAACTATCGTTGCTATACGATACTATCACATAGATATTTAACCACGATAACTGTAAAAATTTAAGGATATTTTTTAATGAAATGTGAATAGGTTTTTTATAGCAAATTTGATGGCTGTTCCTGTTGCCGCACATCACTGGTGTCCAAGTGTTGGCTCGTTAATATCTTTCGGACTTCATAACTTAGACCATAAAAATCTTGATTATTCCGCAAGTGTTTGTGTCTGCAGAGGAATCCTTGTTTTTCTGTGTTTCCTTATTTGGGGGAAGTATCAGGAATCGCAAATGGCGAACATAAAATAAAGTGGAACGGACTGCTTATTTGCTGGCAATTTTAAGGACATTACCCGCATATGTTGGCTGTCATCTAATTTTCCATTTATCGAGGTAATTAACCTTTCAGAGAGATAGTATAGTGAAGGATACGTGAGGCAGCAGAGTCCTGGCAACTCGCCAAAGAACAGCCTGCACTCAAAGTCAGCCCGAGACTCAGAGTCATTAAAATTAAAGGCATTTCAACTGCAATTGGGAGCACCCTCCCCCATGTCCACCCCAATGCAGTTATCAGGACAACGGAAACAGCTGACAATAAGAGTGAAAAGTGCGGAAAGTATGGAAGCAATGAAGGAAATGCCCCAAAATGTGGCAGCAAATCGTTTAAGAAATGTTTCCCAGACAAAAAGTATCCAACTTCGAGTTGCTTTTGTTGTGGACTGCGCCAAAGGATTGCAGATTGATACGGTCTCCGTCTCTTCGGTGTCCTAAGGATCCTTGGATGCCATGCACTTGTTCGTTTCTATAGACTTCTTCTACAAGGACAAGTTAGATACATCTTTCATATTGTTGCACATTTCTGCTCCGAATCGATTTGTAAGGAGGACAACACTTGACAGCCGTTCAAGGACTCTGAGGATAGTGTACAACACGACGACTAAGAACAAGGACAGTATCTGCTTGGTCAACTGTGAATAATTCACCACTCATCCTATTGAGCATCTTGCACCGTCAAATCCTTGCCTCTTACGGTGGCGCCACATGCATCTGCCTTGCAGTCGCCGTTGCAGTCGCAGTTACAGTTACAGCTGTGGGCTGTCAGGATTACTTTCACGCGGCAATTTGTCCGACGTCGGTAGGACATAAGATTGGGAGTTCGTATAGTAAGGCAGTAGAGGAGCTAGTAAAAGGGGCGGTAAGTGGGTGTGGCATCAGTGCGGGTCACGTGCCCATTTTGTTTACATGCCGCATTTAGAGGATTCCGTTTCGTTTTATTGCGATTTGATTCTATTTTCTATTTGTTGTTGTCCTTCCTCGTGTGCCTGCCACAGACATGCACCACTCTACACACACACACACACACAATCCGCACACACTCCGCACATACACTCAGACTGTGCCTCAGAGTTGCAACCACAGATCGAGTCTCACATATTTGTTTTTGTTCTCGCATTCGCATTATTATCCTTTGCCTTATCCTTATCCCTCTTTACACTGTGCTTTGTGTGCGCACGGGCTGCCATTTCCCTTCTTCCTCTCCCCTCCCCTTTGGACGCATCTACGTTCAAAGGGGTTGGTGTGAACTTTGCCACTTTGCAGCAGCTTTTTTCAGCTCCCGTAACTATTTAAGCGTCTTTCAACCGACGTAGTCGCTGTTGTTGTTGTTGTTGTTGTTGCTATTGTTGTTGCTGTTGTTGTTGTTGTGGATGTGGCTGTTGTTGTTGTTGTTTATTGTTATCCCCCTTTGGAGAACTTGCCATTCACATTTGTTGCAATGCGGGTGGTGGTTGCCCCCACCCCACCTCGCCCCTTCATGGGATCGAGTTGGACTCATTACTCGAAAGTGGGCAATCCCTGAGTGCTGCTGCTTCGCTGATAAGTGCACGTCTGGCGGCTTAGTGGTTCTGCTCTGTTATCAGTTATCAGTTGTTTTTCATCCTGTTGCTCTTGTTGTTGTTGTTGCTGCTGTTGTGGTTGTAGTTGTAGCTGTTGTTGTAGAGCACTTAACCAGACAAACACTGGCCCCATCTTCAGTTGTTGGTGGTGTCAAATCCAATCTCGTTTTGTCGTCACTTAGTGGGTGGTTGCGGCACGTGGTTACCCCTTTAATTGTTGCACGTGTAAATATCAGAAATTATGTCAAAGATGAAGGAGAAACCGTAGAGGATTCAGAACTAAAACAGCGTGAAATTTTCCATTAATTTTAAGGGTTTTCATTCTCATTCCGAATTTGATATTTTTCCACTGCTCCTGGTGGCCTTCTTCGTAATTAAAAGTCCAAAGTGTCCACCCTGCGGGGGCGGTCACTGAAATGGGAAACTCTGGTGGAATTTGTTCCATTGAAAAGGTCCTTTCCGATTTAATGAGGCGTTGTTACAGGCAGTGCCAAACTAATTCAAAAGCTGGAAAACAATTTTTAATTAAATTTTCAGTTGGGGACAAAAGTTTCCGGCAAAATCAAATCATTGGGAATTAATTCAGCAGAATTCCTAGGGAACAGGATATGCATGTGATAGACGTGTCCTCACTTAGTAATTGACCCCCGAAAGTGGCCCGATGTCCGAATGGTCGCATGATTGGAACAAATCAAATTTGTGCCTTCGACTTCGTTTCAGTTTCGCAATTAGCAATGCGAATATTTGGAATTTGCCACGTTTCGAGTTGATGCCACACGATTGGATTAGTGTCCATTTGCATGTCAGAGGCGGAGAGGAATACAGGCGCAACAGTTGCAGTGCGGAGTGCGGCAGGAAGACCGGCACATTGGGCGTCCACTGCGCATGTGACCACTCGGAGGATTCGGTGCTCGGAAATTGGGATTCGGGATATGGAATTCGGGACTTGGGTTTCGGGATTCAGTTGAAGGTATATGGGATACCTTTTCGGATAAGTTTGTTATGTAAACAAAACAGCAGTTGTCCGCTGGATGATGGGCTTTGCGGTGTGTCTGCGACACTTTGCTATTCCCCGTGCAAATGTCCAACAGTTTGGCTCAAGGCGCTAAGGTGGAGTTGCCTTCCAAAGGGGGCAGACTTAGTCGGTCTGGGACAATCGATAAACTGGCAAACTTTAAGCGTGTTAAAGTATCTTCTGTGGTCCTCCATCCTCTTAGTCCTGCGTTGTCAGCCAGTCTGTAGTTTTGGTTGACAGAAATGGGTTAGGAAGCAAAAAATTGGGTCTTCCTGTGGCACCTTTGCCATTAATTTCATCTATTCCATTTATTTCATTTACTTTGTTCGTCTCTGAAAAGCTATCTGCCCGGAATGCCATTTGGACACTTGATTATATCCACGGGGTGGGATCGACCGGAACTAACAAATAAGCCCCTTGTCCATTCCCTGCCCCTTTTGTCATCGAATTCTTTGAACAAGGATACAAAAAACAACATTTGGCAATGATTGCATTTTGATAAGTGCGCTCTTGCCATGAGTGTTGTGTGTGTGTGAGTGTGTGTAGTTGAATGTGCAAATGTGCTCTTTTATGGTGTGTGTGTGTGTGTGTGTGTGGTTTTTGTTCGAAACAAGCATCAACTTAGCAACCCAACGATACGCCTAACAGACAGTTGTTGACCCACTTCAAAAAAGAAGCAAACAAATTTTAAATACCCTGCACAAGGATGTACTCAAGCGCATGTCAAGGATATTCGTTTTAAGTGTACTTCCCAAAACGAAACATTACATTTGCGGCTTTGTTCCTGGGAAGAGGTAAAACAGCCTCAACCATCAACTCTCACTTTAAGTAGGACAGGATGGGGAATGTCCTGTTAAAAGAGACAATTTGATTTGATTTCGAGAAAACTTAATGTCTCACAATTTGAATACTCACAATCTATAAACAGGATTACCAGGCAACTGTACACTTAATAAATTTCCGTAAACGATTTATGTTTTCATAGACATTTAGAAAATCTGCAGTCGATACGAAACTCAAGTTTTGAGGCTCACAAATTCGATTAAATTAAATTTTCAGAAAGGAAATTGAAAAGTCGAATATTTTCCTTCACTTCAAAGACACAAATAAATAGTCCAAATTGGAAGAGTGATCCTGGCCGTGAGCCACAGCAAACATAAGTATTAATTAAATGTGATTTTAAATCTTCTTTTAAATTAATTCTCTCTGAAAGTATGAATATCCACAAACAATTATCCCCGAGTATAGGATATATATATATAGGATATTGAACAGAAAAATATAAATAAATCTTTTCATTTAAGTTTTTTAATTAAAATTGTATAAGCTACGGACTTTCAAATGAAATTTTTTAATTAAAAAATAATAAAATGATTTTTTAAATGATTTCACAAATGTAGAAACTCAAAGAAACTTAATAATGTTTCGTCAATGACTGAAGGCTTTATATAACTTTTGAATATACACAAGGCTTTTAATTGAAGGACGTCAACTCCTCGACACTCAGAACAAAATAAAAGAAATTCATTTTATTCAAATCAATCGTTTATTTCTTTTAAGGAAATTTCAAAAAATATTCTCATATCTCTTAATTTTATTTCCAATTCAGATCAGCTAAGATATAGAAACCGCGATTTAATCGGTACTGGAATTCCGACAGGACATTTGTTAAATGACTTGGCTGTATCTGGGAAATAGTAGCAGGTGATTTTAATGAGCTGTTTAGTGCCTACTTTCAGTTAAGTAATCAAATGTCCTTCTTATAAAAAGGACTTTCAGACATATAAAACTACCTTAAGAGAAGGTCCTTCCACAAAGTCAGCCGCTAAGATCCAGAATTTGCAGGGTATCTGCAAGTAAATTCGATCTGCCCAAACCATTATGAATTGCAGCGTAAAGCTGTATGTGTGTGCGTGTGTTATTTGAGTATGTATTAGTTTGGGAACTGTCACCCAATAACCGCAACATTGCGTGACCAGCTTTCATGCGGTTATAGCCTTCTTTTATGGACGGTGTGTGGGCCATGGGTTGCGAGTTACAAGGCTGCAGGACATTAATTTAATGTTGGGGGCGGTAGGATCGGTTTTTATTATTTTGAAAGAAATCAGAAAGGTTGACACTAATTGAAATACGCCAGATATTAGCAAAGACCTAAGCAACGTAGAATAAACGACTGCCCATGTGCTGTTGACTCCGTCGCCCCCCCCCCCCCCCCCCCCCCCCCGCCCATGCAGCCCATAAAAAATATTATGCAAATTTCATCGTTGCGCTTGAACACTTTTCAATGAAGGCTCCGAGGTGGCCCTCAATTTTTCCTTCAAGGGTGTATTGAATGGCTACTAAAAGCTTTGGCTTCGATGCGGCTCATAAACAGCAACAACAATGGAAACTACTACAACAATGGAGCCCAACAACTGCAACACATCTGTGAGCTACTTTAAATTTATGCTGCTTATTATACCCTGTAAAATGTGTACCAGGAGGGAGGAGCGGCATTGAGGGAACTGAGAATCAAGTCTTAGACATTCTCAGTAAATGCAAACATGTTTGGAATTTAAATCAAGTCCAGGGTATACGCATGTTAAGTCCTTAAAATTGGAGCACAGTTGCCTACACATTTTAGCATTCATTGGTTAGTCCTTGGGTGTGGGAGGGGGGCGTAGATTAGGCACGGACATGGCTTTGAAATATTTCAATTTGCGTCTTAGTCGGTCAAGAAGCCGTGAAAAGGACATGAGCCTAAGTAGGCTAAGTCTAGCAGAGAGTCCTTCGGCCCTACCTAAAGTCGTTCAACAAAAAGGGACATTGAATCCAGCGTCTGGGCAGCAGCTTCGGTTGGCATAGATTTGGCTCGAAAAGAAATTTCAGTTTAATAACCAAAATGACAGTCATAAATCAATGATTATTGCCCATTGTGAGGCAACATAGTGTGGGTGAATAATGTAGCACGCCGGAGAGAGGGGAGGGAGGCTGGATAAGGAGAAAGAAGCTGCCGGAATAAGCTAGAAGAGCGAGCAGGTTGCTCTTGAGTCAAGTTGTTTGCCACTTTAAAATGTGAGTGTGACAGTGGCTGTGGGTGTGGATGTGGGTGTGGGTGTGGGTGTAGGTGTGGGTGTAGCAGGCAGAAATCTGAGATATTTTTATGGAGCACTTGCCAGATAAAGCGACTGGCCAGACCTTTGGGTCGGAGTACTTGGTGTCGGTTAGCTGGGATTTTGCCAGTTTGTCGGTTTGTCATTATGTCGCTTTGTCACTTTGTCACTTTGCCGCTTTGTCGTTTTGAGCACAATAAATTCAGTCACATAATATTGAAAATTCCCAGCTGAGGGCCCATTCCGAGCGTGTAAAGTTATAAAACGTAATTGAGGTTGTATTTCATGCCAAATGGTTGTTCACTTCGTAGAAGGACATCGGCAGCCATTGGCAGGTGGCTTTATTTTCGTAAATATCACAAGAAAATTGTCAAAATTGCAAAATTCTGAGCTATGGTAATCACATTTACGCTTTTCAAAATCCCATAAGCTCATCGAGAAATATTATTCCCCGAAAAGAAGAGAGTTCTCGGAGTTGTTTTTAATGCAAATATTGAACTCTGATTTATTTCATTGCATTTGTCATAATCACAGTCATTTTTTACGTTGATCTGGCAACGCTGTCGGTGCTTCATCGATTAAGTCGCCTGACTTAAGCTGCTTGCTATGAACCAGAGACAACTTATTATTATTTTTCGTTAACAGGGCGAACATGTTTGATTTCATATCTATATAATAAGTTGTCTCTGACCAAAGATTTATACCTCTCTGAACTCCTTATGAAGAGGACTCACGATCGGCATTCATTTCAGTAAACAGGATAACGACCTTATACAGAAAAATTGGCGATAATAGTTTCATATACACATACACACACAAATACACAGCTTGAATAAAATTAATGAATTTAATTGATGTAAATCTATGCACTTTAATATTTGCCTGTAAAATGTTCATCCTTATACACTTATTTCGATTTGGGTTTTAGTTCGAATGATTAAATTCGAGCGCGTTTAATTCGCTGTCATAAAATTGCATTTAATTTGCCAATAATTGAAGGGCGTAAATTATATTATATCGCCTAGTGGCAGCTGTATGATTGTGTATCCCATATATCATTTTTGGAATGAGATTTTATTGTTGTTCCACATACGTATACATGTGTCTATTTATATAGGTGTGTGTGTGTGTGGTTGTGTGAGTGTGCGAGTGTGTAAGACCGTTAACTGCCAGTAATGACAGCTTTCAGTTGCCATTGTCTACCACCAGCAGAGGTTATTGCAACTGAAATTAAGGACCTCGTGTCCCTACGCTCGTACTCCCCCGAGTGCCGGACCGTGGCTAATACAAATTAATTGCCCATACAAATTAGCCAGCCAAACAATGTTTCGATTTAGGCCCACCGAGAAAAAAAAGCCACAACCAAACGTATAATGTCCAATTATTTGCCCAACAAGAAATAGGCAAGACTTTCGGATACCCTGGAAATTAAGCGAAAGCTTGGATATAAATATTTCCTCCTGATGCAACCTTCACTTGAAAATAAGTGATTTTCAAGCTATGTTCAGTATTTATCCTTTGGTGTTGCAAGTTGAGTGTGTGAACTGATATACCCCACTGTGAGTGAGTTGCCAGCGCAATTGTGTGGCAGGTAAACAAAGGCCAGAAATGTCGCTCGTTATTTTTAATCAGTTATCAAAATTTATCGCTTTAAATTTGTTCAGCCGACCGAAGGAGGCATCTGCTCATGGACCCGGCCAGGAGCCGCCCAGAATTGCGTTGTTGCTATTTCGTATTATGTATTTTGTACTTTGTATTTTGTATTTTGTATTTTGTATTTCGTACTTTCTGTTTTGTGTTCATTTTAATTTTATTCGCGTAATTTTCAACGTTCAACATTTACGCGAATTTAATGAAGTCAGCCCCCTGTGTGGCATTTTCCACAGTTGTTTATAACCAGAAATGTATGCAAAGGCATTAAAACCAATGGCAAAGCTGACCCGATAAACTCCCGCCCCAAGGACAAATGCAATGGCCACGAGAGATCATAAAACTAGCTAAAATGTTGAACTGAATTTTGATATTTTGTCCGGAACCGAGCGAAAACTATTTGCGAAATGAGCAAATAGCCAAAAGCAATGCCA
Source organism: Zaprionus lineosus (assembly GCA_035044505.1). Lineage (NCBI taxonomy): Eukaryota > Metazoa > Arthropoda > Insecta > Diptera > Drosophilidae > Zaprionus > Zaprionus lineosus. Next base: position 11,970 of record JAWNNX010000112.1, on the reverse strand, counting down.
ACCCAGTTCAGATTTCCACCCTCCAACCTCGAACCAGGAAAATTCCATTTAAGGCTCTCGCATTGTTTAGCTTGAAGCACCGTAAATGTATACTTTGAAACACTTTAATTACCAGGATAATGAAGGATTTTTCTGCCCGCTCGCAATCTGAAATCAATTGGAAACTCAACGACTTTAAGATACCCTAAGTACTGGGGATTGTCTATCTAATGAGTTTTTCGTGTTTGCTCGTCGAAGTACACCCCATTGATGGACATTGAGATCCAGGACATTATAATAACAATTGAAGGCGCAGACAACACGGACAACAATTCCCTGCGGCAATTAAAACGTGGTCTGCCTCGTAATTAAAGTCACCATGGAGCCATGGAGCCATGGAGCCCTTGAGCCATGGAGCCTTGGAACCATGGAGCCGGAAGGTGGGAACAACATTGCCCGAGCTTAACAAAAAATCCACGGATTCAATTAGAAACGAAAGTCACTTTATAATTGAAACGAGCCTGCCACACCCCCAGGCTGGAACGCCTTCTCCATTTGGAAGACTCGGTTTAAGGAAGCACAAGTAAATCAGTTCCAACAATGAGCAACATCGATAGAATTGGTTGGCAACAGGAATAAAGGAAACGGTGGGTGGGATAGCAGTTGGCTGCAAGGATAATGCTAATGCTTAACTGCAAGCTCACATAAGGATAATTATTCCTTAGATGCCGTCGATTCCTTCGACTTCAAATCATGTAATTGAAAAGTTTTGCGAAACGTTGTCTGTTCCACCAAACGTCAACCTCATCTGCACGTCAGCTCTCGTCCTCCAAGAGGTGAGACCCGTCGCTCAATTTGTCGCTGACTCGGTTGACAGTGGGCGTGGCAGTTGAGACTGACTGATGATGCGTGTGACTAAGCAGAAAATTTCGAGCTTTGGGTCCTCCATTTTCAGGCTTCGTCAGCAGACAGTTGCGAGCGCTCCTTCCCCTTATTCCCCTTATTCCCCTCATTCCCCTCATTGCTCTGTTGTCCTGATTATGATTGAGTTGATGTCCTTAATATGTTATCGATGGCGGGCTCCTCCGTTGATGGTGAGCTCCACTTGCTCCCCGTGTCTGTTTACCTCGCGTCGGCGACTTGGCGGCTTCTCTGCCTTTCGGCAATGATAAAAGTCCCAGGATGGAACCTAACTTGGGTTGGCTTGGCTGCTGTTTGTCTGCTGCTCCATTTAAATCAGTTACATTCTTCGAAATGTAAACACAAACAAACACACACAGGAGGCACACGTATATTCTCACTAAGGGACTCACAGACACACACCCATACACCCATACACACACACACACACACACACACACACGCTGAAACACCGCAAACATGTGCACTTACATTTTGTTATTTGTCTTTTGAATTATTAATGAATTCGTTGAATGGCTTCAGCTTCTGCTTCAGCTTCATCATGGTGCTGAGCTCCAACTTAAGCTGTATCTTTAGCTGCCACCTCGGGATGTGAACTCGAGGCTGGATGTGCAGCTGATGTCCTGATGATCTGCCCCTTAATCAAGTCGCCTGGCGCATGCTTGCGGCAGACGCTTTCATCGCAGATAAGTTTAATTAAATCCCAGGCACATTCCTGGCCTCGAAGCTACAGTAGTTCACCAAACTGCCCCTGCCATGCCCACAACGCGGCGTTGACCGCGCATTGCGAAAGTTTAAACACTTTTCCATAGCTGCAGGGGAAATGTTCATCAAAAGCCAAATAGTCGATCCGCCGAGCAGTCCAGTAGTCCAGTAGTCCAGCAGTTGAGCAGTCCAGTAGTCGAGGCGTCCAAGTGTCGAAGAGTCGAAGAGGCAACAAAGTTTTCTGATTTCGATTTTTATTGCGGCCAAAAAGCCAGAAACAATTTCCAATGTTCTGGCGCTGCCATGGAGATGGCAGGAGACAGACGAACTGAAGGACGAACGGCAGGTGAATCAAGTGGCAAGCAGGTGGATTCGCAACTCGGTTTCTTGGCAACATTTTCATTTTGGAGGTACTTCACCGCTCTTCCATTTCCCCTGCCCCCCTCCCCCTCTCCATCCACCACCGTCAACGCTTCCATTTCCATTTCAATTCCATTTCCATTTCCATGCCAACTCTTGACTTTCCACCTGGCGAACTGTTTTGCTTGCGATTCTTGTTGCACTTGGTATTCCATTCGTTTAGTTGCACGCAACCAGGGAACACACCCCGAGGAATGAGGGTCACCACTTGAACCACAAAATCCACACAAACATTTTTGCAGCCAAAAGTTGTTTCTATTTACGGGATTCCCCTTCTCCACCCCCCTCCCCTATCAGTCACTTGCCACTGCATAATTTAAACTCGGGCACTATTTTTCCAAACATCCATCGAATCATCTTGTATGGGACACCTGAGGGGGAGTTTATAATACCACCCCCTCCCTTCCCTCCCTCCCCTCTCCCAGTCCACGAGCTGTTAATCTCTTTCCAACTTTGTAATTACTTTTGCAGGCAGAAGAAAACTTTGCTCCAAGGAGCACATTCACAAATTGTTTTTTGAGAGAAGCCAATCGCAAGAGCGACTTCAACAAAGCCACTGAACCACAGCCCCACTCGTTCCACACACACCACATACCCCACACTTCAGGGCACACACAACACACACACACACACACACCACACACACACGGACCACAGAGTGTCACCAACATCAACTTCAACTGCTGTCCGAAACTCAACTAAATCACTTTCTATTCAACAGGACTTTCTAACGGAGCAGCCAACGAGACGAGCAGACGACACAAAAAGGCCACCAGGACGAAGGAGACACGAGGACAGACAGGAAGACACGTGCTCAACACTGAACAACGAACAACGAACACCAAACACTCGCACTGGCCACTGGCCACTGGTCAAAAGCAGGGAGGGACGAGGAGACGGAGTGGCCAATAAAAAAGCTAACGAAAGTCCTGGAAATTCAGATGCGAAAATGCTGATGCCGCTTGCAGTCGACCGGCGAATCCTGCAACAACACAAACAGCAACGAAAGCAACAGAAGAAACCACAACGAAAACAAAACTGGAAAGTTGAACGCAGTCAGGGGACGAGGACGAGGACGGGCCGAACAGAAGGAAGAGGCAGCAGCAGCAGCGGCAGGAAAGTTTAAAATTCGGCAGACAGAATCCTGGTTGTGCTCCTCGTCGGTCTGCGGTCGTATCCGGAACTGTTAGCAGCAGTTGCCATAGTTGCTCTTGGAACTCGGGATTCACAATTTTATTTTAACGCTTATCCACGAGACGCATCCCCGACTTGGCATCGGGCAACTGGCAACTGGCAACTGGCAGCCAAATCAAAGTTCTACCCCCAACGGAAGAGCCTCCCCGAATCTCATTTCCTCAAATTCTGAGAGACGCGCACTCGTCGCATCCGGAACGCCTCAATGGTCACCCATTGAAATTGCTTGTCACTGGGCAAAGGGGTACCCACCAAGGGGGGAGGCAAGGCCACAGCCAGAGCCAGAGCCAGAGGGAGATTGCGTTGAAATGAGCGCCAACTGCGACGTCACATGCACTGACAAGTTATTAAGAGCACGTCTGGAGTCGCAATAGGCTCAACCGCAGGATACACTTTATACCATACCAAAAGGAGCAGAAGGAGGAACCGATCCCAAAATTGCTCATTATGGCAACAACATTTGTGCCGCTGCTGTGCGTCTCTCTGGTCGCCTGGCAGATGTCGCTGGTCAGTGGATATCTCAACATATTCATCAGTCACCACGAGGTGATGAAACTCATGGGTAAGTCCAGATCGGAGCTACTTTCATAGCCACCATGTCCTTAGTGGCGGGGTGGCGGGAGGCAAAGACATATTCATTTCACATTCGAAAACAATCGAGGAAACAGTTGCTCAAACTTCCAGTCACGCCCCGTCCCCGCCCCAGAGATATGATTAATAGTTGAAAGGCGAAGTGCGACAGGACGAATTCATTGCTCCTCAACGGGAAAACAAACAGCCCATTTTTGAAGGGAGAGGGCGAGGCAGGGGGAGGGATACTGGAGAGTGGGACAGGCATATGCCAAGGCGTAGTCCACGTCCCAGTCATTAATAGTTCCGAAATAATTGTTGACCATGACGACGATGGACAGGGACTGGGACAGGGACAGTGTAAGGGGGGCGGTGGAGAGGAGGAGGCGACGACCACAAAGTTGCGCGAAAACACGACAAAACAAATCCACACAAATCGATTTCCTGCTGGAGCCACCCTCGCACCTTCACCACCCTGTTGACAGCTGCAAGTAGCTGTTCCCCTCCCACAGACACACACGCACACACACACTTCTGTCTCTTCTTTGTTTTCCTTCTGTCTCTACCTCTTCTCCTCCGCTAACGACTTCACAGTCCAGTGGAGCATTTTGTTGTTTGTTTTGCTGTTTTGCCGTTTGTTGCTTCACGCGAAGGTTCGTTATTGATGGCGCCAAGCATTCAAGTGCCTCCAGGTCGACCTTGTGCCAACTCCTGCCCCTTAGGCCTATACCTATTTCTATTCCCATTCCCATTCCCACTCCCATTCCTATTCCAATCCGGATCCGAATGGCATTCCTACAAAATAGTTACTGTAATAGGCATTCATTCGGCGTGCCAATGCGGAATGACGTCGTCCTTGCCTTCCTCGTCCTCGTCCTGCTGGTCGTGCACATCGCTTGCCTCAGATTGATTAATGGTGCACGACTTCAAATTGTGAGTCGAGGCGACTCCACTTCCGTTCCGTTCCGATCCGATCCGAGCCGTCCACTCCTCGGAAATCGGAGCTCCGCTGGCCACTCCATCATTCGTCCGTTAGCTGTGCACAGCATTTTCCGGCACTTAACTGTAATTGGAGCAAAATGCTTCCATCTCATTATGCAGGCTCGTTCCCAGACGCCGAATCACGGCACTTCAATTAGTTAACAGCATAAGAATAATCCACACAAGTGCCACACGAATCCACGTCCAAGATTGATGAATGAGCCTCAGGCCAGCAACTTAGAGCTGCAGCTGTCGTCCACGTCACTGGGTCAGTCCTCAGTCCTCAGTCCTCAGTACTTTAGTACCTCACCTCCTCCATCGTCCTACCTCGCTCTTCTGTTTCCACTTCTCCAGTCAATGAGCTCTCATCTGTTGTTTTGTAGCTTTCATAGCTCCTATTGGTCTATAGTTCTTTGTGCTCCTCTACAGGATTGCATTCAAGTTTGCCCAAGCATGATATACTTCTGGGCAATTGACACTTCACCAAGCGGCGATTTCTCCCTCGCTTCTCTCTCTATTTCCCGTCGCTCTCCTCTTCAATCTCTGAATGCAAATCGGATTTCATTAGCGACAACTCAAAGAATCTTCCACTTTGTTTGTTGCTTTTTATAATTTCCTGTCCTTTGCGTGATTGTCGGGGATTCTTTGTAGCGTTTCCTCCAGACCTCCCACTTCACTGGCTACCCCACCCCCACAGCTCGTTATGTTTTTAACGACCAGTTAGCACCCCCACCCGACTGGTAATATTTGCCACCCCCGAAGCTTCATTCCGCTCTAAATTTTCAAGCAGCATGAAATCAAACAAATTGACCATCCTCCCCTCGCACCTTGGACGACCCAAAAGCATTCACTTGCCCATCCCTTGTTGCCGCATACCGTTGCACCCCTGCCATGGCAGCGAGTCTCAATTGATATTTGTTCATGTGGAAGGTGCGTCACGACTGCGTTTCCCAGCTCCAATTTCCCTGCCCCCACCCCGAAGATCAACAGTCAGTGGGAGTGCCTAACTCCCACTTGGATACACGCATTCCTCGAATAGTTCAATTCGCTGTCAACTGCTTCGTTGCTTGTCGTGATTGTCGTGATGCAAACCCGCAATAAAAATCCAATACATATGAAGTCGCCCTTCACTCAAATGTCGAATCGCAGTTTGAGTTTTCAACTGTAAACATGAGTTAAACGATTTCCTTTTGGTCCTTCGTCTGTCTATTTTGTTCCTAGCTGTTTCCCCAGAAACTTTGTTCCTTTGCCCTCGATACTCGCAAAGTGACGTCGGCATTGAAATTAAATATATATTTTCCGCTTTCGTAGAACATTTTCCGCTCTGCCTTCCATTTACATTTCATCGCGTTGCTCCAGCAACGAGCATTTTTCGTCCCAAAGTTGCCAACGACACCGTCAGCCACCAGTCAGTACGAGTACCACCCCCACCACCTCAATCCCCAGCCCCATTTTCTCCTTAGCCCTTGCTCCTCTTCCCCTAGTGCCCGGTGTGCAAGGGCGCGTAAAAATGCAATTTCAACAAGTTTCACTTTGATGTGCACATTTCTTGAGCCCGAGCCCCAGCCTGAGCCCGAGCCGGAGCTCCCAAAACGAAGGAGGATTCTTCCATGGCCATCCCCTTTTCGTCGTTCACCTCTGCTCAGAAAATTTTTCTTTAAATTAAAAGTTAATGCTGAGAAAAAAAAAACAATTTTTAATGAATAGAAAACAGTCCGAAAATCGGCCTATTAATAAACCAACCCTCGGACCTCAGCTCTCAACCTTCGACCCTTGTCCCATTTTTATGGCTGAACGTTGCAAGAAAAGATAGAAAAATGAAAGTTCCAGTGAGTCCAAAAAGTGTGCCAATAGAATATCCCAAGTTTTGGGTTTATTCGAGAAGGAAAGGCAATTACAGAGCTTCTATCGGGATAAAGGATGAGCGCTGTTGTGGTTGAACGGAACAAGAGAGGAGGAGTCCAGGGTGGTGGATAATTTGAGGGAATGCACATTGCACTTCTCCGCTTCTAGCAGCTAATGACACTAATTATCCTCTTAATCTTTTATGCAAATTGTGTGCCAGCATTGTCAAAGCTGGAAAGCGACATGGAACGCTCGTTATCCTTCGTCCACAATCTCAGACACCAGCTGCCACCCTCCCAGCCGCCAGTTGCGTCTACGACAACGAATGTCTGCGGTTGCAGCGTCACGTGTGTGTGTGGCGAAGCCATTCAGACAATCGCAGGTATTATAATTATGGTGAGATGCACAAGCCGTGGTGGGAAGGGGGCTGGCAGGAGGTGCTTCAGTGTGATGGAGGCACATAAACGAGGAGAAACTTTCGCAAGGCGACGGCAAAGTTGGCGCTGTGCAAGGCACGTGATATGAAAGACGGCCAAAGTTCGACTAGGACTTGGACTTGGGCTTGGGCTTGGGTGTCGTCCTTATCTGGGAGGAAACCCGGCATTATTTGGGGAACAAAAAATTAAAGATTCTTGAAGGCAATTGAAGCCACGAAGAGAAAACGAAAACTTAAATGTCTTTGAAATCCGAGTCAGAAATCAGAACTGAATTAATTAAACTCGTGACATGTGCAATGAGAAGCTAAACGCTCATGTCCTTGAGGTTCACGTAGAACTATCGACAGTAGAATTTAAAGTTGTTTACCTTAAGTTAAGGTAGGGAAAACAGGATCATATCGGCTTGTTTACATGTCTCGTGACACCTTTTGCATCCTTTTAACATTGTGTTCCTGGGCCAGACAAACAAAGAAGCTTGGACTGAGTGAAATTGTCCTTTTTGTATGTTTGTGCATATTTAATGTAAGTCACTTTGAGGTTATGTTTGTGTTTTTGGCTTAGTCTGCGGCATATCCTCTCTCTAAATGAACAAAAAGGCACTTTGAGAGCCTCTCGGCCCTCGTCTCGTGCTGTTTGATAAAAAGGTTTGCAGTTTGTCAGCGGGAACAGAGAGGAATGGAGTCCTGCCGAAGGATTATGGAGTGAGGGAGCAGCAGCAGCAGCAGCAGCAGCAGCGGAGGTTGGGTTGTCCTGGGGAAATGGCAATTCAGCGGGGTGCATAACAATTTGGGAATTTGGCAAAAACGAAATGAAACTGTAACTGAAAGGAAAACGGTTAGGAAAAGCGTCTAGAGAAGGTCTTAGACGAGGATAAAAGCTAACGAAAAATGGTTTTCCTTGTACAGTAATTGGATTTCAAATTGTTTTAAGAATCGAGCAAACGATTTCGTCTTTCTTAAATTTACACAAACTAAGAAACGCGTTCGGCTCCCGCTCCAGTTTCTGGGTCTGTCTTTGGCTTGGCCGGAAACGCAACATTCAACATCCGGCACAGACATCAAGTCGAAAGGACAAAGACGGAGGAGTTGGCACTAAAGTTGAATAGAGTAAACAACATTTGCGACTTTGAATGCAAAGCGAGGCTAGGAGGAGCGCGGACGCGGCTTAGACTGATCCCGGGGAGTAAATGATGCACCATATACCATATAACGCGCGACTAGAAAGAATATAAATGGGTGAGTCTGAGGGAGGCAACTGGAGAAGGGCGGAAAGCGGAATGAGTGGAAAGACACAGAGGTTCAACATTGAAAGCGGATAAAGAAATTTAATTTCACGTCTTTTTAACTCGAACATCTCGTCTTTCACTGGCAACTGAAGGGGGGACTTGGCGCTGCGAGCGACGGGTCGGGCTGGGGTCAGGGATTAGAACGCTCCCGTAGCTAGTTAGAGTTACACAAAGACGATGATGATGATGATGATGATAATGATGAGGATGAGGATGAGGATGAGGATGAGAATGAGGATGTCGTCTCGTCTCCAATCGAGTTAGACAACACTTGACACCTTTTAATATTTGGTCTCGCCCCTGTGAAGCACCCATCCTACGTAGACATCCACACCCATCCCGCACCCCTCCCGTTCACCATTCCACACCGACGTCCACACTCATCCCACACCCACTGATAGCGTTGGTCCGCCGTGCGTCATTCCAGGCAACCCGAGAGCGAGAACCAATTGACGCCCTTTGCATTGTCGCCTGCCGGTGACGGATTCGATTTCGATTATTATTGTGTCTTGGGTTTTGTTTACCGAAACTCACTTACCCACCCGCTGGCAACCACACCCCGTCTCCTGGTGGGAAAATCAATTTCCCGTTGAAGTTGAAAGGTAGAACTTGTCGGTGGGAGGAGTTCGGGGAAATGTCAACAGAAGTGCAGCAACTTTTCTCTGCAACAGACAACCCTTAAAGCTACGGGAGCCGAGCTCCTGGGGGAATGTGTAACAAAACAAATTGTGAAATAAACTCTATCCTTACGCCTGCAAATGCATCCGCATCCTAATCTTATCCTCTGAATGAGGCCACATTCGGATATTCAGAGTTTGATTCTGACTCTGAAACTGAGTCTGATTTCTATTTTCACTTCATTGCATTCTGAGTTCCGGAGGCGAGTGAGTTCTCCGGGCACCAGGGAGCCATTAACACATACGATATGCAGTTCACCAGTTCAATATTTTTTCCCAGGACCTCTTCCTTAGTCATATGTATCACATCTTATGGCTCATTTCTCCAATTTTACTTTACATTTGCTTTTCATTTCATTTCCTTAAACAGGTCTTTCCGGCAGATGTTCGACGTTATCAAGCCCCAGGAGATTCATATGATTCTTGGATGAACTTAAGCCTTGCAGCTATCGTAATGAGTGCTGGGACTCAAGCAACTGTCCAGTCAGCTTCATCGTAAGTCCTGTTGATGCACCCAATCAATTTAATTATCTGCCTGCTCATTAAACCAACTCCCTCATTTCTACGTCATCAACAACATATTTACTTCTCCGACTTATGGCAGTCATCATCAGAGTCCTGCCAGCCTCAACAGACATACAGCAAGGGCCAACAGCTGGCCACCAATTCACCTATTCATTTTGTGCTCCAACTTGTCATCGGGAATCCATCGTAAACAAACTACAAAAGCCTCCACAAGGCGGCGCACGTGCCTGGTACACATATCGCAGTCCATCGAGGCCATTTACTGGAATTAGGAGTCGCGTATCCCTTCAGGAGGCAGACATACAGCACGTCCAGTCAGCACAGGTGAGTGCGAACCTCTGAATATGATTTCGATACGGCGGCCACAGGATGGCCCCCCTGGGGGGTTGATTGGGCTGCGTTGCTGCCCACAGGTAAATCAAAGCCTTTGATATGTTGCGACACGTGCCATGTGCCAGGCACAAATGGAAATGAATCCTGTTGAAGTTTAGCTAGCGGGAGATCGGTTACCGTGGTCACCACGTACAGTGCCAATTTGTGGCACACTCCAAACCTCACTATGAGGCTGCCGCTCCACCCCAAAATGCCAACGGAGTCACTTTTCCTGGACGATAAAAATTAAAATCTAATTTATATTTACGAGCTGATAAAAGTCCCGTAGTGCGTAGAACTCGAAACAAGAGCAATTCATAAATATCCAAGTCTCCTTTCCACTCGAGTCCTGCTTGCCAGGACTGCCAGCTTGCTGGGTTCCTTGGGGTTGATTAGGTCTGAAGTAAGTTTTTCGTATTTCGCTTTGCGTTTTGCGCTTTGCGTTTTGCGTGCCACCCACGTACGAGGTGAATTATGTAGATACTCATATGTGAGTGCGGTTGAAACAGGGAGGAACGTGAGAGTCTGTTTAGATAAGCGGCAAGTCCTTGATAGCAGCACAGGCAGACAACGGCAATCGCTATCCGCATCCTTGCCACTAGTGGCATCGAAAGCACTTGGCTGCTCCTTCAATCGAGGTAGTTCCAGGGTCGAATTAGCAAATTCTATTTTACTTCAATCCCTTAACCACATCTTAAGTCCGAAGGAGCAGCCACTAAACCTCAAGAATTATCCTTAACATATAAACGAGAATCCCTCAAATTATTTTTATTATACACTAAGTAAACTTTCAACACATTTTTCCTTCCCTCCTCCACCCTCACTCCATCTTTTTGTGGCGTCTCCTTGTTTGGTTGTCTCCTCACTTTTCAGCTTCTTTGTCCTGTAAACATTTCAAGTCCCGACAATGTTTACAATTTTCCCAGACAAGAAGGATCCTTTTATGTCCCTCTCCTCTGTCGTTTGCCATCATCGTGATTGTTTGAGTCATTTTCGTCACCATCTTCGACGCAATTTTCATCGACGCATAATTAATTATTCAATTTCCATGGAGACTCCTTCAGATTTTTATTTGCTACTTCTTGGGAATATCCTCAGTCCTCCCTCCAGTCCTGTTTTGTTTGCTGTACGAGTCCTGCTTAGATTTCAATTTCATACGTATTTTGGCATCAGTTTCGAGGAGGAGAAGCACCCACAACTCTCAGCCACCCAATGGACTCACATGGTATCTCCCATGGATATCTCGCTATGTCGGAGCACATAACACCAACAGTCGTATCCATTTGCTGTTATCTACTGGAAGGACGCATTGAAGCAGACGACTGGGAATTAAATGAATTTCAACAAAAGTGGATCCCCGAAATGGAGTCGAGTGTTGCATGTGCCTCAACCTAAGGGCGTTGTTTGCCATAATTATGGCTGTTCCCTTGTATTAACCTCCTCCCGCCCCCTGACTTCCGCACCCCTTGCTACCCTGTCTGCTCTGTGACTCTTTGCTTGGGGTGCACTAGAATGGGGCGTAAGCGGGAGAGAAAGGAGAGATAGAGAGATAGAGAAATGGAGCACAGACTGAGGAGAGGCACTCATTTAGTCAAACAATTATATCCAAGTGCACACAGTGAACTGTTCCCGGCTCTGATCTGCTCACTTGTGTGGAAATATCTCATTTGTGTGGGGCTTCCCCCTCCCTACCCTACCACCACTCATCCTAACCACTTGCTCCACCATCCTTTAGGATTCTATTAAATCAGTCTATAAATGTTGGCCAAATTGCTTTAATGTGCAGCGAAAGTTTAGCTAACGGTTGCGGGGACTACAACAATTACACCAGATGGAAAAGGGTGGCAGGGTGGCAGGGTGTGGCATACATATGGTGGGCGAAAGAGGAAGGGAAGGGGAGGGAAAGTAAATAACAATAAAAACAGCAGCGAACAGAAGCCAGACTACAGCTGTTGAAACATGACTTTGTGCTTGTTTAGAAACACTTGCAAAATATTATTGCAACAACAACAACAACAACAACAAAGGCATAAAACGAGCCGACGCTTTAGGTGGGGGA